>APFE030333043.1:26358-73844 GCA_000404065.3 Pinus taeda
CATTAGAAAATATATATGGTAGTATAATCTATGCACTCACTTGTCAAGTGAATATTATTTTATTTGGATATTTACTCGTGTTAGAGTTTTCCCCTTCAAAAATGTATGATAACATTCACCTTAGTTTTTAATATCAATAAATTTTTGCTTATTATTGTTATTTTCCATATCTAGTTTTGTTTATTTCTTTCTATAGCTATATTTCCTTCCAATATTCTCCACCAATTTCCTCATCTCTAACTTTGAGAGTTATGGTGGGACCTAAACATTCTCTATATGTGACATAAACATGGGACCCAAACATGAGGACAAGTTCGTTTTGTATGCGGGAGAGCATATTCGGGTCCCACCCTAACTCTCCTAGTTACTAGATTAGTTTGTCACTTAATTTATTGAGTTCCATTTTTTTAAATAAGGTGACAATAGGTAGTATGGTATGGAATAAATAAACATAAAATAAATCATTAAAGTAGGTCCATTAGTTAGTGGTTGAGGCCTCTTTAATGGAGGTCCACTAGGTGGGTAGGATTTTGGTCCAATAGAAACCATATATGGTAGTAGAAATTATGCAATCACATCTCAAGTGAATATCATTGTCCTTACATATTTACTCATTTTTAAGGTTTCCCCCACAAAAAGGGATGATAAAATTACCCTTGGTTTTGAATATCAATAATTATTTGCATATTTTTTTATTTTCTAAAATCCATTTTTGTTTTTTTATTTCTAGATCTATATTTCCTTCTTCCTTTCTCTATTCATTTTCCTTTCACACCTATATTCCATCTCTTTTTCATTTAATATTCTATTTCATCTAACAAAGAACACCATAGCTAACATCTTTTCCTATATGAATATGGATACAAATCATGTAACTAAATTGGGAGTGAATAACCAATTTACATCTTGAAAATTTTAATTCCAATTCACTCGTTATTGTTAGAAGTTCAGACCCTTAGATAATTTTGTTTCCTTCAATAAGAGAGTTTGTTTATTGTTTGATCTTCTTTCCTTATGACTTGTTTTGGAATCCAAATATTTTTTGTAGGTGTAAGGATGGAAACTTACAAGTATTCAATGTTACTTATGCCAAGAAATTGTGAAACCCCAAATTCATTTTGTTGGTTGACTTCTTCCTTATCTATGATCGTTCTTGTCAATTTGAAATTAAAATTCATCTCAAGAAGGTTAATATGTGACCAAGATATCTCTTTATTTGATAGTTTTTTCTCTTTTTACTAAGCTCTCCCTTGCAATTTCATTACATTGGGTTGTTGTTCACATTCTTCTTAAACTTCTCATTCCATATGTTTTCCTTGAATTTTGTTTAGTGTTTGGTGCTCTTGCCTTGCATCTTGTTGTGGAACACTATATTTTCGTTAGGTGTAAGGATGGTGACTTCTTTAATCCATGCCATTCATCTAAGGGAAGAGGGAAATCCCAAATTCATTGAAGGTATCATAAATTCTTCCTTGTTCATAAATAGGATTGCTAATTTAAAACTACAAGTTATAACATAGCCAACCACCCATGTGCATAGTCAGGATGTAGGATACTTATCAAATTTATTTCACCAAAGCAACACTCAACTCTAATACCAATTTTTATGTTCCCATGTTTTGAGATTTACTTTCCATACCCAATCACAAAATCCCCATGTTGCATTTTTTATGAAATTTCTGCGCAAAACAACTTGTAGTGCACTTCATCTTGTTTCCTATGTGAAATTCCCTATATCACATTTAATATTTCTTTCTTTGTGAAACACCCTATATTGCACTTAATTTGGTTTCTTATATGAAATGCACTATATTTCACCACAACAAACCTTATTTCTAACATATCACATCCATTTTAACTATACGCACAAAACTTTGTCTCAATGTTATGTTGCATCTCTTGAATGTTTTGGATAATGTATTATATCATGATAGATATATATTTTAATGTGATTTTCAAATCCACTTAAAATTTTAAGTACTAATATATATCATATGAATATAAGTGTTCATGTGAGTGATATGTTGCAACTAAAACAACTTCTAATCTGATAACAATGAATTTTATAAGTTTCTTTATTTTGCATGAAAATAAAACATCCATGTGATGTTATATTCCACAACTAAAAGAACATTAGGCGCAAAACAACACAAATTCACAAGTTTCTCTTTTTTTACATCAAAAGAAAACTTTCATGTGCACTGATATGCCACTATTAAAAGAACATTAGGTGCAAAACAACACAAATGCCAAAAAGTTTCTCTATTTCACATGAAAAAAATCTCCACGCGATGTCATATGTAATAACTAAAATAACAATTGGTATGAAATATCACAAATGCACATAAATATTGTTTTTCAAAAATAAAGTAAGTATTGGTTATATTATTACATATATGGGCATAATCCAACAATAACAACAAATAATCATCCCCAAAATTTAACTAAAGTAAAATTCCAAGAAACACTCGAACAACATCAAACAAATGAATATTATTCTTATGTATATAAAAAGTCCCTATGCCTTTAAAGAAATATAAAGAAATAGGGACTCTTCTTAGGTGAATTCCTAATCATAGTTTCAAAAAACCCCAACAATAATAAACAATAGACTAACATTTCGTTTCATATTAATGAATACCAAAATAATTTTCTTTTCAATTATGTCATTTCAACTATTGATATGTCACTACTAAAATAATAATTTCAACTATTGATATGTCACTACTAAAATAATAATTGGTATGAAATATTGCAAATCCACAAATTTCTACATAATACAAATAAGCAATATTTTCAAAAATAAACTAAAGATTGATATTATTGCATATATTGGCATAGCCCAAAAATAATAACAAATGATCATCCCCGTACATTTAACTAAAGGTTCATCCTAACAAATGCCTATACCTTTAAATAAATTTAAACAAATAGTGACAATTATTAGGCAAATTCCTAATCATAATTTCGAAACACCCAACAACTAATAAAAAAGAAACTAACATTTCATTTCATATTAATGAATATTGTTAGGTCCCTATAATACTAGTGATTACCCCATTACTATTGTAGTTATATCCCTTATTAATATTGTTGTGGCCCTATTGTCCCCATATTGTTATTATGTGCCCCATAGAATCCCTCTATTGTTATTTTTGTGGCTTTATATTATTATTGTTAGGTCGGCTGGGTTATATTGTGACTCCTTAGACTCCTATATATAGAAAGGAGGTTTTGTCATTTGTATCATCCAAGAATTGTTCATTTATGTAATGTAACGGAGGTTGCCCCCTCGAAAAAGCTGAATTCTAAGGCGATGATCTATCTTTTCTATCTTTTCTTGAGCTGGTTCATAACATTTGGTATCAGAGCTTTGGATTCTAGGATTTCGCTGCTCCAAACAGGTTATCGTGGCATTTTCACAATAACTCTTTTTCTGCGACGTTTCAAAAGCTAAAAAAAATCCCATTTGAGAAGACATCGCGCTGAATTTCGGGTCCGAATTTCAGAGCGTTTTGCGCTATATTTGCGGAGATATGATCTGAGGAAGTTGGTCTTTTTGCAGACTCCTGAATTACATTCCAAACAGGTGACCTGGGGAAAATCATCATAACTTTTTCTCTAAGCATTGGATTGAAATTTCGTAAGAAGGTGCAGAAAGAGAACGCACTGTAGTTTCTTGTAAATATTTTTTAGAGCCAAAAGACGAAACAGGGACTCGTGGCACATCGTACAAGTTCGCCCTACTGAACTAGTCCATAATCAGGTCACTGTGGGAGATTTCGCATAACTCTGCCTTGGAGAATCCAATTTGGATCAGACTAGTGGCATTGGAAAGAGGACACAGAGGGCTACTGCAGGTCACAATTTCAGAACTGGATGATTTGAATGTACAGAGATACATCAGAGGCAATATCGAGCTCCTACAAAGTGAAAAAGGTGTGTAGATTCTTTATATTTTTGCTAAGATTGGTTGAAATTTTTTGAGGAATTCAAAGGGCATAGTAAAGCACTATATTGTAACTAATGCCCCGAGCAAAGAAAATGCCAAACACCCTAGTAGGAACCTGAAGCTAGCATGACTCATGAAGAAGAGGAAGAAATGCTATATGATATATCAAAATTACAAGAACAAGTGCAACAAGTGTCACTTGCACAAAAAGCAACAGAATCTAAGATGGATGGTTTAAGGAAAGATGTAAAAGCTAAGATGAATGGTCTAAAGAAAGGTGTAGAAGCTAAGATGGATTATTTAAAGAAGGGCGTAGAAGCTAAGATGGATGGCATGGAAGCTAAGATGAATCGCATGGACGTTAAGATGAATGGCATGGACGCTAAAATTGATGGCATGGATGATAAGATGGAAGAATTGACAATAAATATGAATAAGTTGCTACAAGAAAAGGTCACTAAAGGTGAAAGGGTAGTAAAGGAAACTCATGATGAGAACAAAAGAAATGTTAATCATAATTCCATAGACTCTAATGTTGGATCGAAGACCCACCATATTCCAAAAATCGATATGAGGAAGTTTGATGGCAAGGATCCCGCAACATGGATATTACAAATGGAGCAAATTTTCGATCTCAATAATGTGCAAAACACACAAAAGGTACGTATGGCAACTTTATATTTGGAACCAAATCAGTTTGTATGGTATCAATGGCTTTGCTCTCATAAACAATTTATCACTTGGGCAATTTTATGGAAGAATTGATAGCACATTATGAGGATACAAAAAGCAACACTTTTTTTAGCCAATTGATAAGTCTCAAACAAAAGGGTTCAATAATGGAGCACATTGAGGAGTTACAAAAACTTAACATAAGGGTAAAAAGATATTCCAGAGGAGCATAGGATTTATGTGTTCATAGGGTCTTTAAAGGATAATATCCAACATGAGGTTCACCTTTGGGAACCTGATTCATTGGAGAAGGCATTCAGGTTAGCAAGAAAAATGGAAAGCAAAATTATGGCAACCAGAAAGCCTACCACTCACAACTATAAAGATGGAAGTGTTGTTGCCCCTAGCCTTCCTCAACCTATAAGGTTGACACCACAACAATTGGAAGAAAAAAGAGCAAAAGGGCTTTGTTACAGTTGTGAAAGCAAATACACTAAAGGTCATAAGTGTGCCGAGAAGAAATTATTCTACATAGATTGTGAAGAGGAGGAAGAAAAGGAACAAGAATTGTCAAAAGAAGAGGATATATTGCAGGAACAAACCCTAGATAAATAAGAAATGAATCCAACCATATATTGTAATGCATTGGCTGGAATTACCACTCCTCAAACTATCAATATAGAAGGACATATCAAGAATAAAAAGGTAATAGTGTTGATTGATTCAGGAAGTACCCATAATTTTATTCATTGTAAGATAACAAAGGAATTGAATTGCTTCCTGTATTCAGCACCAGAGTTTCAAGTGATGGTTGCAAGTGGAGGAACCATAAATTGCTCTGGAAAGTGCCATAATATCAAGCTATCATTGGGAGAATATGTATTGAATAGCCCAATGATTTCCATTCCAATGGGTGGTGCTGATGTTGTACTAGGAGTCCAATGGCTACAATCCTTGGGTACAATAAATTTTAATTTTCAAGAACGTTTCATGAATTTTGTGCGGAAGGAAAGGAAGTTGAATTAAGGGGTATTACAGGGAAACTTGGAAAGATAATCAACTCTAATGGTATGACAAAGCCTCTAAATAAAGCACAACGAGGTGTAATTGCACAATTATGTTCGCTAGAGGTTCTTGTTAGGGCTCCAAGAAACTCTCCTAGGTTGTAGCTTGGAGATGATTGGTAACATATAAATTAAAATTATTTTGTAGAAGTTTATTGGATGGGATGATGGCTTGGTTCAAGCCATATAACCACTTCTACTTTGTTTTCACTCTAGAGATGCATGAACACCCTCAGACTACAAGGCTTTAAACCACCAATGCTCAACAGTTTGGGAATTAGGTGAATATGGAGAAAACTGACCACACCAACAGATACACACAACCATGTGATGGCTGGTTGCAACCAGTAAAGAAACTTGTAGATCTAATCTATTAATGCAAAGACAAGATGACAATTGTTTTGCAACAGACACAGAAGAAACCTGAGTGGCCTACTCACTGATGCATTCAATATTTCAATACAGAGATAAGATGACAATTATCTAGTATTAAACATGGAAGAAATCATGAATACAATGCCACAGGCACCAACTTAGAACAGAGAAGAAATGGACAGTGAGCATGTAACAACAAAAGAAGCTTGCATTGCTGAAAATGAAGATGAGACGCTACAAGTTACAGAGTGTCTACAGTCTCCAGAAATTGAACCTTACATCAAACGCCAACCCTTGTTGAATCTTTCTTTAGGCTATTTATTATTTATCATTACAATGGCTCTCAACTGTTTAGCGATGGGGGGTCTTAATTGACCACCAACCACTATAAACTGTCTGATAGCGTCTTTGGATGCAGTTGTTTTCTCTGTTACAAAAACTCCATTAGCTCTGGTACTGTGCTATCCTTCAGGCAGTTGGATCGATCATGGTAGAGGAGTGCCATAACTATTTAATTCGGTTGCTGAGTGTGTCGTGTCCTTTTCTCCATTTGGCCATGCGTTAGATTAGTACCAGGCTAACAGAGTTGGTTGTCTTCTTCCTTGGGTAATAGACTGGACGTGGGGCCTGAGTGCATGGGGAATGGACAACTGGGATGATCGTGAATGGTGGCCATCAGATCCGGGAGAATGTGTGGCAGAGATCAATTTACAGAGGCTATTGGTCATGGTGAGAGAGGGACCTATTCGGGCCATTGGATCTTCAATGGGTAGATCGGACGGTTATTGGGCGACGGAGATGCGCGAGTGATAACGGACGGGGTGGTTTAGCTTGGGAGGTAATGGTTTTCATCGTGTAGACATCGGGCTGTAAATGGTAAGTGTCAGAATTCGCGCGATTCCATTCAGTGGATGACACATAGCTACGGATGAGAGAGAAAAAACCGCCCATATCGCGCGGTTATTGTCCGTGCTAGTTGTCCTCGCGATATGTGCGAGGACTGCTAGATCTAGCAGAGGTGATATGGTGGTGGAGGCCGATCGGGCAGGTTGCCTTCATTGGGTGCAATATGGGCCATTGGATTGGCAGGAGAAGATCAATGGTGTGAATGCGGCGAGGTGTTTTATACGCGTGCAAGGGCATATGGTCAGGTTTTATGGGTACTTTGGCTTTGCGCTTGGGGCTAAGGCCAAAAGGGAGTACTTTGTCAAGGTTAGAGGGTGAACGAAGGAAACAAGAAGGCTAGCAATTGAGTGGGTAAGAGGAGAAAAGGGAAAAAATGACCCAGGTGGGGCCCCTTTGAGAACAACAGACCAGACCGAGCTCCTCTTTGTCCTTCCAAAAGTTAGCAGTGCATCTCAGGGCTAACATTGGATCCTTCTGGGGATGAAATCCCCCTTGTGAGATTTCAAGAACAATAGATCACTGCCTTTTTCATAAAAAAACAAGATCAACAATATTGTCTAGTATTCCATTGCGCATGGAGTCTATATAAGCCTACACTAAACTTTGAAAAATAACATATTTACAATATTGAGGCTTGAAAGCCTTAAACAAAATAAACTTTCAAAAACCGCCCATTGATTGGGCCATCGAAAGCTGCTTCTCCTTCCAAACTCTGCAACACGAAAGTGTTGTTCCCTTGGACTTGAGAGATGATAAAAAGTCCTGTCCATAGAGCATCGAATTTACCATGGTTGCCTTTCTTTTCCTTCAATGCATCCCATTTGAGAACCCAGTCCCCAACCTGAAAATTGTCCATCTTTTCCTTTCTGTCAAAAGCTTCCTTGATTTTCCTTTGATGTACTACAGACCTCTCAATCAATTGATCTCTGATTTGATGAACTTCAGTCAAGTCACTAATCCTCCTTGCCATGTCATTTTCCTCATTCTGCTCTTCTTGTAAGAATTTGGCCACTGGGAGGGTCAATTGGATTGGGAATACAACCTTAGTGCCATATACCAACTTGAATGGAGAATTCCCTGTGGACTTCTTGGTGGTAACCCTGTCAGCCCATAATGCAAACTTCAGTTTGGAATCCCAACTCCTTTTATTTTCTTCCAACAACTTTTTGATTATCCTTACCAGGCTCTTATTGGATGATTCTGCTAGGTCATTACCTTGAGGATAATATGAGGTGGAATGCACTAATTTAATGCCCAATGAGTCACACATGTCCACCAATTCTTTCACCCTGAAAGCTGCTGCATTGTCTGTAATCAATTTGTTTGGGCAACCAAACCTGGTGAAAATGTTCTCTGTCAAGAATTTCATGACAACTTGGTGATCAGCTTTCTTAGTGGGGATGGCTTCAATCCATTTGGTAAAATAATCAATGGCTACTAAAATCCATCTATGCTGGCCACTGGAATGTGGATTAATCTCCCCTATGAAATCCAAACCCCACTACTGGAAAGGGCCACTGGCATGTATTGGCTTCACGGGCAAAGATTTCAGCTGCTGTCTTCCTGCAAACCTCTGGCACTCATCACAAGATCTCACAAATGAAAACACATCAAAGAATAGGGTGGGCCAATAATATCTAGCCCTCAAAATCTTGTGGGCTGTCGTTTTCCAATAATGATGTCCTCCACAGATGCTAGAATGGAATTGGTGTGTGAATTCCATAGATTTCTCTTTATCTAAACACCTTAAGAGGATTCCAGCTGGATCTCTGCAATAAAGTAGGTTCTCATTGATGCAAAACTTAGCTGCTTTGAGCTTAATGGTCCTGGCTTGGCTTGAACTAAGGCCTGGAGGAACTTTTAGCTTCAACAGGAAGTGAGCTATACTGGAATACCAATCACAAGAAGCCAAATTCTCGGCTAAAGATTGGTTATGCCCTTGTTCCACTGTTGCCTCCTCTGCTTGTTGAACGTCTGAATCTGTACCTATGCAATTTATGCCCAGCAAACTCCAATTTTCCTTAGCCATCAATTGAGCAAGGTCCCAGCCTTTGACAAGCTTGGTGGGCTTCAATTCTATGTTGAACTCAATGAGCTTTGCAATCCACTTAGCCCTTCTTCCATCAACATCTGGCTGTGTTAGGACATCCTTTACTGAGGTAGAGGGTACATAGGTAATCATCTTAGAGTGCATAATGTAAATTCGAAATTCCTTCAAAGACTTAATAAGAGCATAAGCCTGTTTCTCAATAATTTCATACCTTAATTCAACATCCCTTAGCGTTTTGCTGAAAAAGGCCACTGGGTGCTCTGTACCTTCATCATCTTTTTGCAACAAGACTGTTGCAAGGGTGTCACAGGAAGCAAAGGAGAAGATATGAAACTCCTTGTTATAGTCTGTGCTGATCAGAGTGGGAGCTTCCATAATAACTCTTTTGATGTCTTCAAAGGATTTCCTTGCTGCATCGGTCCATTTAATCTCTGATCCCCTTTTCAGCATGGATGTGATATGTTTCACTAGTTCTGCAAAATTGGGAATAAACCTCCTCACAAAGTTTATCTTAACCAAAAAGGACTGAATGTCCTTCTTTGACCTTGGAACAGATAATGTATGTATTGGTTTAACTCTTTCTGGGTCAATCTTGACACCTATAACAGAAACAATGTGTCCTAAAAGTTTGCCTTCTTCTAAAGAAAACTGTGACTTCTTAGGATTTACCGAAATCCAAAACCTTCTGCACTTCAAAAACACTTTCTTCAGATGCTGCAAATGAAATTGATGACTACTGGAGTAAACTGTTATATCATCCAGGTAAACTAGGACAAACTTGTCCTTCTCACCTACAAAAGCTATATCCATGGCCCTTTGAAAGGTGGCCTTAACATTCATCAGTCCAAAGGGCATCTTGGAGTACATAAAAGTGCCCCAAGGAGTGGTGAAAGAAATCTTTTCTTGGTCCTCCGGATGTACAACCACTTGATTATACCCTGAAAATCCATCCAGGAATGACATAACTTTAGCCCCTGAAACCTTCTGCAACAGATGTTCCATTTTGGGCAAGGGATAGTTATCTTTCTTAGAGCATTTGTTCAGGTTTCTGAAGTCAACACACAACCTGATTTCCCACTTTTCTTCTTCACAAGTACCAGGTTGGCTACCTACTTTGAATACCTCAGGGGAACTATGATTTTGGCAACCAACAATTTCTTAATTTCCTTTTCAATCAAAGGGAGAAGTAGAGGGCTTATGGGTCTCAGTTTCTGTTTGAAAGGAATGGTGTCTTTCTCTAGTGGGATCTTATGCTGAATGATGCTTTTGTCATAAGTCTTGAGGTCACTGTACTCCCAGGCAAAGACATCAACAAATCACTTCATTAAGGTGCAGTTTTCAGATTTATGGGCAGCAGACAAATGGGTGGACATGTTTACAAACTTTGGATGATCCGGGCTCCCTATGTTATGTCTATGGACTGCAGACTCATTTTCTTTTTGGGCAGTCTAGTAAGGCACATCATTATGGTCAAACAACTTCTCTAAAGGCACCAATCCTTTAGGTATATAGTTACTGGGTAATTGCATAATGCTGTCTTGACCAATTTTGTTTCTCAGCTGGGACTGAGGACATTCCTCCACGGCTTCGTTCTCTTGATCAATTTTCATTTCAGAGAATTCATCAATGACATGTAGAAACCTATTGACTTCATTGTCATCCTCAAAACCTTTCCAGTATTTGACATTATCAGGCAGAGATGGTCTATATTTTACCTGAACCTCATAATACAATCTAGGGGGCATGGGAGGGATGAACATGCTAGCAGACACAACAAGTGAATTGGCAAGTTGATTTTTTTCTCTAGGAACATATGAGATACAAAAGCTATTGAAAGAATCTTTGAGCCTCCATACCTTGTCTCTGTACGCTTTCAACCTTGGGTGTTTTGCTTGAAACGTTTTTTTCACTTGTTGAATTATGAGATCGACATCTCCAAACACCTTTATGTCTCTGATTCCCATTTCTTTAGCAACATTTAAGCCCAATATCAAAGCCTCATACTCTGCTATATTTTTGGTGACCTGAAAAGTTAGCTTGAAAGATAGATGTATGCATTCCTGTGTTGGGGATATCAGCACTACCCCTGCTCCTGTAGCTTCCCTAGAGAAAGCTCCATCAAAATACATATCCCAAATCTGTGGCCCTTCTTCCTCCATGATCTCGCATACAGGTTTCTTGAGCTGCATTGAGGCCAACTGGGATTCTTCAATTTGGAGAATACACGCTCCAAAATTAGTGTCCATAGCATAGCTGGGATGATTAGTGGGATTCCTTTCATCACTGATGATATATGCCAACTTGGCTTCCCTGTACAATCTTCTGCTTTCTCCCCCAAAAACTGGGACAGTGGCATAGGATAGGTCATTTTGCAATGTCCCACCCAACCTCTTAATCGACCCTCTGGAAAGAAGCATTCCAAACTTAGGAGGGACATCTGCTACCACAATATCCATCATCATACTCTTCATGGGCAGCTGAGATAAGGTGATGGCTAGATCTTTGATTAACCCCAAACATTTCACCTTTCTGGAATCGAAAGAGAATAAATTATGATAAGGTCTGGTGATATCCAGGCCTAACTCATCCATGACAGCTTTTGGCATCAGATTATGACTAGCACCTATGTCCAATAGGAAATTGTGAAGGATTTTGTCATCAATGTTCAAGGAGACATAAAATGATGGGGAATTGTCATCATCAGGTTCAGTCACCAGGCTATGCACAACTGTAGGTTTGTCATCTTGCAAATTGACACAGTCATTTGATGCTTGTGTGGCTTTAAGCTCAAGGGCTTCAAGGATGGGTCTCTTAAAGGCTTCATTCTTTACCAGTTCCATTAGAGGTATAGATATTTTCAGCTTCTGGATTTCTGATTCAAAGTTGAAGGGAGAAGGGGACTTGTCAGGACCTCTTACCTCTTGAGCTGGTGCTTTAGGGATAATGGGATCAACTGCTAGTTGTTTTTTCTTGTTAGCTTGCTATTCTATAGGGACAACAAATCTTTGGACATGGCTTTCTTTGACATTACTCATCCTTGACCTCAGGTTATATCTCTGCCGATCTTCAGTCTACAGAACAACTTCTCGGTTCCACTCTTGGTTGGTATGGTCCTTGAGTAATGACTCCTCATAGGCAACAAATGTCAAAAAGGCGACACTGCCTTTGTCTTCCATGTAGTGGATCTCATCCTCTTCATCAAACTGCTCCTCCTCCATGACTACGTTCTGGAAAGGAGTCTTCACCTTTTGTTCTTCACTGGCCTCTTTTCCCCTTTGCATGATCTGCAATTATTCTTTTGCTCTCCTATATGGATTTGGATTTCTAGGAGAAAATGTATTAGGGACCCTTCCTTTCCCTGAATGCTACTCAACCTTTGTCTTGGAGATTTCAGAGGCCAATGAATCTATCATCTTGGTCATTTTGTCTATCTTGGGGTCTGAAGATGAAGAAGATTCACCCCTCTGTCTCCTTCGGTCAATATGTCCCTTGAGTTTCTCTGCAGCCATGATGTTAGACTCTACCTCCAAAGATGCATCCTACATCTCAACCAGAGAAGCACATCTTCTTTCTCTCAATAACAGGCAGAAGTCAGAATCAAATGCATTGGCATAAGTGATCTTGGCAGAGGTGGGGGTAGGTTTCACTTCAGCTGGTATCTTACTGTACATGCGGTTAAACCTTTTATTGAAATCAGACAATGGCTCCCCATTCACCCTTTTTAGGTTTCCAAACTCGGTATGATAGTAGAGCAGATCTTTCTTATCCCCCGAATGCTTTAGGAACACATCATCTAAGGCCTCAATGCCTGTTATCGACCTCGGGGTTAATTCTCTGAACCATTTTCTAGCTTCTCCATCTAGGCTTTGGACAAATACCCTCATCCATACATCATCTTCACTAATGTCTAGATTATCAGCATAGCTATAAAAAGAATCAAGATGTTCTTTTGCTGTGACTCCTTCTGTCCCAATGAACTTAGGCATGCATTTATGATATTCTCCAGCAGGCATTGCATTCAAAGGAGTGGGCAGTACCAAGGGCCCATACCTAGCAGCTATGGTTCTTTCCATTTTGGTGGGTGCTTGTGGGCCTACCATGTCTGGGGTAGATAGAAGAATGCTGGCAGTTTGAATGATAGAAAGCTGAGGGGTGACTAACAGGGCTAAAGGAATATGGTGGATTGGAGGGGAGGTTTCCTTTGTGCTAAAATCTAAAGGAGGACCTAAAGAATAAGGAGCTTTATGAATCTCTGAAAATTTTTCCTCACTGCTAGTGCTATAGGCTATATTCTCAATATGTATGTGCTTTGTTACAAGCCTTTCTTGCAGAGATGCATAAGATTGTTTAGGCTTACCTGAACCTGATGCTCACTTTTGTGATGTCTTTCTTTTCTTGATAATCTTCTCAGGGTCAGGTATTGGGTCAGCTGGTGATTTTTGAGGATTTCTCCGAGTATGCCTCACAAACTGAGCCAAAATTGTGATGTGGAGTCGCCAAGAGTTTCAGCCTCCAGTAGAGTCGCGAGATAGATGATTACAACCAAAAATTTGTCCAGACTTTGTCTATCATCAAAGCTAGATCTGTGTCATTCTCCCAGGGAAGCTGAGCTTCAATCTCCTCTCCCTAGCAACGACGCCAATTATGTTAGGGCTCCAAGAAACTCTCCTATATTGTAGCTCAAATATGCCTGGCAACATATAAATTAAAGTATTTTTGCATAAGTTTATTGGAAGGGATAATGGCTTGGCTCAAGCCAGATAACCACTTCTACTCTGTTTTCACTCTAGACATGCATGAACACCCTTAGACTACAAGGCTTTAAACCACCAATGCTCAACAGTTTGGGAATTAGGTGAATATGGAGAATACTGACCACACTAGTAGATACACACAACCATGTGATGGCTGGATGCAACCAATAAAGAAACTTGTAGATCTAATCTATCAATGCAAAGACAAGATGATAGTTGTTTTGCATCAGACACAGAAGAAACCTGAGTGGCCTACTCACTAATACATTCAATATTTCAATACAGAGATAAGATGACAGTTATCTAGTATTAAACATGGAAGCAATCATGAATACAACGCCACAGGCACCATATTAGAACAGAGAAGAAATGGACAGTGAGCATGTAACAACAAAAGAAGCTTGCATTGCTGAAAATGAAGATGACATGCTACAAGTTACAGAGTGTCTACAGTCTCTAGAAGTTGAACCTTACATCAAATGCCAATCCTTGTTGCATCTTTCTTTAGGCTATTTATAATTTATCATTACAATGGCTCTCAGCTGTTTAGGGATGGGGGGTCTTAATCGACCACCAACCACTATTAACTGTCTGATAGCATCTTCGGATGCAGTTATTTTCTTTATTACGAAAACTCCATTAGATATGGTACTGTGCTGTCCTTCAGGCAATTGGATCGATCATGGCAGAGGAGTGCATAACTATTTAATTCGGTTGTTGAGTCGTGTCGTGTCCTTTTCTTCATTTGGCCATGCTCTCTGTTTAATTTGGTTGTTGGGGTTAGATTAGTACCAGGCTAACAGAGTTGGTTGTCTTCTTCCTCGGGTAACAGACTAGATGTGGGGCCTGAGTGCATGGGGAATGGACGGCTGGGATGATCGTGAATGGTGGCCGTCGGATCCGGGAGAATGTGTGGCGGAGATCAATTTACAAAGGCTATCGGTCATGGTGAGAGTGGGACCTATCTGGGCTATTGGATCTTCAATGGGTAGATCAGATGGTTATCGAGCGGTAGAGATGTGCAGGTGATAACGGGCGGGGTGGTTTAGCTTGGGCAGTAATGGTTTTCATCGTGCAGACATCGGGCGATAAATGGTAAGTGTCAGAAATTGCGTGATTCCATTCAACGGCTAACATGTAGAAATGGATGAGAGATAAAGAATGGCCCATATCGTGCAGGTATTGTCCATGCTAGCCGTCCTCACGATATGTGCGAGGACTGCTAGATCTGGTGGAGGTGATCTGACGATGGAGGTCGATTGGGCAGGTTGCCTTTATCGGGTGCAATATGGGCCATTGGATTGGTGGGAGAAGATCAATGATGTGAATGTGGTGAGGTGTTTTATACGCGCGCAAGGGCATATGGTTGGATTTTATGGGTACTTTGGCTTTATGTTTGGGGCTAAGGCCAAAAGGGAGTATTTTGTCGGGGTTAGAGGGTGAACGAAGGAAACAGGAAGGCTAGCAATTGAGTGGGTAATAGGATAAAAGGGAAAACAACGACCCAGGTGGGGCCCCTTTGAGAAAAACAGACCAGATCGAGCCCCTCTTTATCCTTTCAAAAGGCAGCACTGCGTCTTAGGGCTAACAATTCCCACATCGAAATCATCTATTTCTCCAGATCTCCAAAAAGTCTTGGACAATCATACCAAGGTATTTGAGACTCCCAAAGGTCTCCCACCTATTTGTGATCATGATCATGCTATTCATTTGATTCCAGGAAGTGTTCCTCCAAACATCAGGCTGGACAGATATCCCTATGCCCAAAAGAGTGAATTTGAATGTATGGTTGTAGAAATGCTAGAGGTTGGTATAATTCAACCTAGTCAAAGTTATTTCTTTGCTCCAGTTGTGTTGGTGCACAAGAAGGATAGATCATGGCATATGTGTCAGGATTATAGGGAGCTCAAAAAGCTACTATTAAAGATAAATTTCCCATTCCTATCATTGATGAATTATTGGATGAATTGCATGGATCAGTTTACTTCACCAAGTTGGATATTCATTCAGGATATCTTCAAATCAGAATGAAGACTGAAGACATTCCGAAAACAACATTTAGAACTCATGAGGGTCATTATGAATTTTTGGTCATGCCTTTTGGCCTTATCATTGCACCTTCTACATTTCAAGGTTTGATGAATTCCATTTTCAAACCCTTCCTTAGAAAATTTGTGTTAGTATTTTTTTATGATATACTAATCTACAACAAGTCTTGGAAGGATCATGTTGAACATGTTGACAGGGTGCTCAAACTATTGGAGGAGAAACAATTATATGCAAAAAGATCCAAATGTTTCTTTGGAGTACAAGAGGTGAGAATATCTTGGTCATATTGTCTCTCATGAAGGTGTTAAGGTAGACTCTAGCAAAATTAAAGCCATTAAGGAATGGAAAATCCCCACATCCATAAAGCATCTACGAGGATTTCTCGGTTGACAGGGTATTATCGCAAGTTTGTTAAGAATTATGGGAGAATAGCAACACCTCTAACAATATTATTGAAGAAAGATGCATTTTCATGGATTCCAGAAGCAACAAAGGCCTTCGAACATCTTAAAGAGGCAATGTGCCAAGCACTGGTCTTAGCTACGCTGGACTTCACATAAAGCTTTATTGTGGGATGTGATGCTTGAGGAAATGGAATTGGTGCTGTTTTAATGCAAGATTAAAGAACCATTGATTTCGAAAGTCATCCAATCAAGGGAAAGTATTTACACAAAGCTATTTATGAGAAGGAAATGTTGGCAATACTACATGTACTTAAGAAATGACAACCCTACCTAATGGGAAGACACTTCAAGGTAAAAAAGGATCATAATAGTCTTAAATATTTTTTAGAACAAAGATTATCCTCTGAAGAGCAACAAAAATGGGTCACAAAGATGTTGGGTTGTGACTTTGAAATCATCTACAAAAAAGGGAAGAAAAATGTTGTGGCTGATGCACTCTCAAGAAAGGATGAGGATGTGGAAGCATTGTTGTGCACTATTTCTAGTATCCAACTAGATTGGATAAATGAAGAAAGGGAGGAATGGAAAAATGATGCAAAAGTGTGGGCACTCATTCGAAAGTTACAACAAGATCCTAGTACATCTGATACATTTAGCTAGAAAAATGATTCGTTATAGTACAAAGATCGCTTATACCTATGTAAGAATTCTTAACTCAAACAAAATATTCTTATGGAATGGCACACTTCTCCCTTAAGAGGGCACTCAGGATTTTTAAAAACTTACCACAGGGTTAAGAAAGATTTTTTTTTGGGATGGCCTTAAATCAGATATTCAAAAGTTTGTGGCGGAATGTTTGGTTTTCCAACAAAATAAAGTTGAAACAATTAAGTCCCCAGGTTTATTACAACCTTTATCCATTCCAAGCCAACGTTGGGAGGAGGTTTCAATGGATTTTATCACAAGTTTACCCAAGTCTGAGGGAAAGAGTGCCATCATGGTGGTAGTTGACAGACTTACCAAGTATGCACACTTTTGTGCATTATCACATCCATTTAAAGCCAGGACAGTTTCTACTGCATTTATGGAAACAATTCAAAAGCTACATGGAAACCCAAAGATTATTGTAAGTGACAGAGATCCCATTTTCACTCAAAATTTTTGGACATAATTATTTTCTTGTCTCGGTACTTAGTTAGCTCATAGCCCATCTTATCATCCTCAATCTGATGGGCAAACTGAGATAGTAAACAAATATTTGGAAGGATATCTTTGTTGCTTTGTATCTGATAAATAGACACAATGGGTCAAATGGTTGCCTCTGGTTGGATGGCGGTATAACACTTCCTTCCATACTGCAACAAAATTTACCCCATTTATGGCACTTTATGGATATATCCACCATCCATCACATCATATTTAAGAGAAAATTCTAAGGTTCAAGCAGTGGAACATCACATCGAGCATCAACAACAAGTTCTCCAAATCTTAAAGGATAACCTCACATTGGCGCAGAATAGAATGAAACAACAGGCAGATCAACATTGCAGCGAAATAAGTTTTGATGTAGGTGACTGGGTATTCCTATGGATACAACCATATAAACAAATGTCCCTCAAGTAAGCTAAGAAGGATACTAAATTATCATCAAATTATTATGGTCCGTACAAGGTGTTACAAAATATTGGTAATATGGCATATAAATTGGAGCTTCCTGCAGCTTCCCGAGTGCACCCAGTTTTCCATGTTTCACGTTTAAAGAAGGTTATAGGTGACAAGCTCCCAGTTCAAACAATATTGCCAAAACTTGATGAGGAAGGAAAAATCATATTGGAACCGGAAGCAATCACAGAAACAAGAACTCGACAGCTACGAAATCGATCAATTTCAGAGTATCTCATCAAGTGGAAAAAATTATCTGTTGAAGATTCCACATGGGAGGATGAGAATTTTATATAGAAGCATCCAGAACTACTCAAGCATTGAGGACAACACTTTTCAGAAGGAGAGGGGCATGTTAGGCCCCTATAATACTAGTGATTCCCCCATTACTATTGTCAATGTATCCCTTATTGTTATTATTGTGCCCCTATTGTCCCCATATTGTTATTAGTATGCCCCATAGGAACCCACTATTGTTATTTTTGTGCCCTTACGTTATCACTGTTATGTCGACTTGACTATATTATGACCCCTTAGACTCCTATATATAGAATGGAGGTTTAGTCATTTGTATCATCTAAGAATTGTTCATTTGTGTAATGTAAAGGAGGTTGCCCCCTCGAAGAGGCTGAATTCTAAGGCATTGATCTATCTTTTCTATCTCTTGGTGAGTTGGTTTCCTAACATAGCGCAAGGGTGCCTCCTTGAGGGTAGATGAAAATAGTTTCAGAATCTGCTCATCATCTTTGTAGTCATAGGTTTGGCAGACAACAAAAAACTCAAGTAGGAAAGTGTTAGGGTCCTCTGTGGTCAAGCCATGGAAATGAGGTAGAGCAGAGGGGCTTATGTTGTTCATTTTAGTGTCCCCATTGGTTTCCTTGATGGGGATGACAATCCCAATTCTCCCTTTATACCTCTGTCATTTAAGTGTTCGGCCATTGGTTCAGTAGGAATAGGTTCTTCCTCTTCTTCTTCCTCTATGGGTTCTTCAAATATATCAGGTTGCTCACCTAAAGGGGCTTCCAATTCCCCGTCAATGAAGAAGAAGGGAGGTTGACTATTGGATGAGGTGGGGGTATTTGGCAAGATTTTTTCTGAATTATCCCTAATCCTACGAGGCATGAAAGGAAATGTTTTTGGGTTTTTGTGAGATTTTCTTTAAAGCTGGAAAGTAATTGCAGAAAGGAAATTATTGATTAAGTGAAAAAAAAGCTAATTAGGATGGAAGCTACGTCTAGAATGAAATTGCTAAATTGAATGAAAACCATTAACAAAAGGAAACTACTTGCTGAATTGAAACTGCTGAATGAAAGACTACTGATAGAAAGAGAACTACTTACTGAATTGAAATTCTATTTGTGGGAAAGGAAACCAGATTAACTTGCAGAATGGAAAGGAAAGCAGATAAATGAGAAAATGAAAGAAAGAAACTAGATTAATTTTGCAGAAATAAACTAATGGAAGAAAGTTGGAAACTAGAAAATAGAAGAAAAGAGTAGTAAGCACTACTACTCTAACACCTCGTCGGCAACGATGCTAAAAAGTGATGAGCCTATGTATTGCAGTAAGAATGCTGCAACTCCCAAGGCTACCAACTTTACTTATCAATCTGGGGTTCGTACAAACGTGAAGGTGATTGTGCTATATAGACAAGTAGAAGTGAAGGTACTGCCTATTGTCACTGCTCATCTGGCAAGAGACCGTAGGGGTTCCAAGCCAAACTTCTATAGGGTCAGAAGAAGCTTGATTTTGCTGGAAGGAGAGCAAACCTAGACTAGGGGAGAGCTACTCTACTGTAGAGATGAAGAAAAAAACATGCAAACTTGAATGACCATAACCTAATTAATCATGAAAACAACTAAACTAGGCAGAATTGCTAAAAAAAACTAATCTAATGCTAACTATCTAAGTTGCAGAAGTAAGGGGCATAAAACTATCCTAAGGTGCAGGAAAATGCAACTAGGCTAAGTCTGGGTTGAAGTGGAAAAATGGTCAGGGGTGAAAATGTTGAAAAGAGGACGTAATGAGCAACAATGCATGGGGATTGTTGGATTAGGTAGATGAAGGGTAAATGAACAGTTGAGATCGGACAGTAGGAGGGTACGTAGGCAAATGGGTGGACATGGTGGACTAACATGATAGGCAGCTGGGATTATATCGCGGAGGCAATCAATAGATGAACAACGGAGATCGGCCAAGCCAATTGGTGATCGGGTGAAGTGACAACTGTTGGATCAAGAGACAGATCAATGGTAGAGAGTTCAAGGTGATGAAGCAATTGGATGATGCGACAACTGTCATATTTGGTAGGATAGATCAATGGTGGAGATTGGAGCATGAAAATAAATGTGCGGAGATGACGAGCGGGTTCAGAGGGCAGTAAGCTGTATCTCACGCGCCCTCAAAGCTGTAAATGGTTTTGTAGAATTTTGTGCGATTAGCCTCCCTGGCTGACACGTAGCATGGGGAAACTAACCATATCACGTGCTCTTAGCCCGATAACAGTCAGAAGGAAATCCATGCGATATGGCGTGAGGGCCGTCAGATATGGCAAAGCAGATCTATGTCGGAGATGTGACCGAGCAGGTTGGTGAGCGGGTATGTGATAATTGTCGGATCTGACAAGGCAGATCGATGGTGGGGATTTAAAGAGAAAAAAGTCAAACATGAAAAGAAATTCGAGTGATGATTAGATGATTTGGCTTGTGAAAGGCATTCGACGGTTTAAAAACCATTTGAATCGTGAATTAACAACTCTTCACTGAGCGTTTCAGGCTGAAGGAGAACAACAATATGAGTGAGGTCTTAGGTAGAGGGTGAAGGAACAGATGACCAAGAAATGTTTGAATGACCTTGAAATGAACCAAGTAACGATATGATGAACCACGTGACTGCATTAAACGACAAACCCTATGAAAACCAAAACCCTATGTTTTTGGGGTTGCTGTAGGGTTTCTTCCTCACATCATGGTCCCAAAGGGAGGAGGTGAGTCCGAGACACCTGTGAGCATCCTGATGGATCTTTTCTTTTCCAACCTACTAATTAAATGAAAGCATAAATAGAATAAAATGAAACACAACTACTCTATTCTGCACCACTGTAATGAAACTGCAACTATTCAAGCAAATGAATAGAAAATAGGAAGCTACTTAAGTCAATGAGCAGGAAGGCCATGAATCTGTGCCGAACCACTAGAATGAACATGCATCTACTTAACCAAATGAACAATCAAACCATGCATCTGTATTACTGCTGTAATGGGAATGAACTTCTTGAGCAAATGCACAAATTCATGAATCTATACTGCTGCTGTAATGAGAATGCATCTGATTAAACAAATGGACAAAAAGTAGGAAGCTATGCTACTTAACAATACAATAAAGAGGAGCTTTGGCTGCTAGGGTCGGGCCCTAACCCAAGATCTTCAGCCCTTTGAGTTAACTCAGTGTTGGCTCAAATAAAAACTCATCTTCATTATCAAAGAACACTGTATTACATCAGACTGTTACAAGTCAAAAGGTCCAAATACTTGCTAACTGACTATTGGTCAACTACCTAAAAAAATTGAGGTCCTAAGCCTCTCTATTTATACATCTGAAGTCTCAATGACTTCCCTCAAAATTAGGGAGATACAACTCCCAAATTAATGGTAACTTGTCCTTTCACTTTCACTAGCTCAGATGCCTTCTAGTAGGGAGGTTGCGTGTACTTCCACTTGCTTGGCTGTCTTTTAGTACTCCTGGTTTGGCTGTGTGTACTTTTAGCTGATGGAGGGATATTTGAATGGATGGGTAGTAAATGAGGAGGATTTACCTCCTGTAATTCCTCTCCCTTGTCCCATATGAGTTTTTACTAATGTCTTTTACCATAGTCCCTTGGTTTTACCTTTTATCCTTTATTCCTGCATTACATGCACATTAGACCACAAGGCAAAATATCTAACTCTAACTCATCCCATAAGCAAAATATAATCAAAAGTATGCAATAAGTTGTGAAAATAGTTGGTTTGGCTAAGCTGGGAGGTGAATTAAGGCCAATTAAGGCCCATATAATTACTCAATGATGAGACTCATTAGAAAGCACAGGCTAAACGAAAGTGGAGACAGGTGGTTCAAAGAAGAATGAACACCAAGAATCTTCCAGAGAAAGGAAGAAGAGATGGAAAAGGGGAAAGGACAAGAAGAAAAAAATACTAAACATATGGGTGCAAAGATCCTAACATCCACCACAACCACTGTAACATTGATTGTCATACAAATTTAAATAGAAATGTTGGAAATTGTATCGAGAGTGGAATCCAAAGAACTAGATGAAAGACATGAAGAAAGAGAACCTAATATCCACAAATTCGAGCAATCATGTGGAAAGAAATAAAAATATCATTGCAATAGAGCTAGTCAACAAACTAAGATTGGAGGTTCAAGATCACCCTAGCCCATATCCATTGGGATGGGTAAATAAGGATGCATAAATAAAGGTAACAAAATAATGTAAAGTAAAATTTGCTATTAGTCTCGATTTTAATGATGAAGTAGAATTGGATGTAGTTCCAGTTGATGTATCTGGAGTGGTGTTTGGGACTCCCGATATATACATGCAATATTCAATCTTCATGTTGAGAGATAACTAATATTTCCTGATCAAGGATGGAAAGTCCTTCACCATCAATGCAGACAAAGGAAAGTCTAAAATTTCATTAATAAGTTCCAACCAAAACAATAAACTTACTACTTTTACCAAGAAGTATCTTCTATTGATTTTAAGAGAAACTCAATCTATAGAAGAGTGAGTGAGAGAAAAGGAATCCCTATATGGGTGCACTAAGGAACAAAGGAAACAAATGGTTGTATTGAAAAAAACATACAATTTAGTGTTCTAGGAGCCTAAAGGGTTGCCACCCAAGAGGGAAGTGGAACAAAAGATCCAACTGTTCTCATACTGTATATTTCCAAACAGTGAGTTTTACAAGAAATTATAGTAGAATCAAACAAGGTGAATAAGTAGTTTCAACAACTGTTGGAGCAAGGTGTTATTCAACCTAGTACCTCACCATGTGGGTCACACATCATAACTTTTCTAAAGAAGGACGGGAATTGGGAAATGTGCATTGATCATAGCGAATTGAACAAAAATACACTCAAGAATAGGCACCTCTTGTCAAGGATAGATGATTTGTTAGACCATTTGCAACAAGAAAAAGACTTAACCAAGTTGGAATTAAAATTGGGTTATCACCAGGTTCGAGTCAAAGAAGAATAGACATGGAAAACTGCCTTCAAAACTAGACAAGGTTTATATGAGTGGTTAGTCATGCCATTTGGTTTATGCATTGCACCAACTACACTAATGAGGTTAATGAATGATATCTTGCACCCACATTCATAATCATTTGTTATTGTGTATTTGTATGATGTACTGGTATATAATGTTACTTGGGAGGAGCACATCTCACATTTGATGCAAATGCTAGAGACATTGAAGAAACACCTATTACTGGAAACTATCAAGAAATGCAAGTTTGCACAATAATATTTGGTGTGTTTAGGATATTCCATTGGTGAAGGAGCATTGAAAATAGGTATTTTCAAGGTGGAGGCCAAAATGAAGTTACTAGTGCTTACCAATGTTTTTGATGTTAGGAGTTTCATTGGGGTACCACAATACATGAGAAATTTCATAGCCTCAGGTTCAAAAACGACCACACCACTCTACGCCATAATAGTAAGTGGAAAGAGTTTCTACTAGGGAAAAGGTTATTAGAAGGATTTAAATGAAGAGTTAAATAAGACAATTGTTCAAGCATTGGTTTGTTCGTTACCAAACTTGCAACAACCATTCAAAGTGGAGATGTATGTGAGTGGGTATGCTATGGGAGCAATGTTGATGCAGGGAGGAAGGCCTATATGCTACCATTATGAAATGTTTCATGGTGTGATTCTCAACTATTATACCTATGACAAGGACCTATATGCTCTACTACAAGTTGTTAAAAGTGGAAACACTATTTGATGGGAAAGGAGACAATCATCCACACGCATCTTCAGTCACTAAAATATACACATGACCAAATTAAGCTACAACATACCTGACATTATAAGTGGATGGGTTTTTTACAAAAACATCATTTAGTGATTAAGTAACATAAGGGAAACACAACAAATTTGGCTAATATGATTTCAAGACCACCAGTAGTAAAGATCAGAACTTTGCAACTCTGATGCATATGGAGCTTTTAACCCATGATTCATACAGAGAGGCATATATAGAGGATGCAAAATTCAAGGAGATATTTTTGCAGTTGTAGAACCATAGCCGTGTTATAAATGGAGATAACATAGTTTATTATCATATTTAGAATGAGTTACTCTACAAGTTGGAAAAACTAGGTGTTCCTAAAGTTGAGTGAATGTAACTAATCAAGGATTGTACAAAATTTTGGCATAGGGAAGATAATGACCAACTTAGAGAGGTATGTGTACTGACCTAGTGTTGAGTTTCTAACTATGGTTGCTCTTCAAAATATATATTTGGTCACTTGTTCAATTTTTTTGTTGAATAAACCTCATCTTTCTTCTTCATAAAATAGATCCAACATTTGCGGCAAAAATCATCTACAAAGATCACATAATACCTGTGCTTTGAAACTAAGTTTGTAGAAAATGGTCATCATACATTTGAGTGAACTATTTCCAAGATGGCTTCAACTCTACTATCTCGGCCCTAGAAGGAGGATTTAACATATTTTCCAAGAGTGCATCGCTTGCACACATCATGCTGATCAAGGGTGCATATTGGAAGTCCAATGGTGATTTGACGCATTAATTTGAAGGCTCCATGATGTAGGTGTCCCATGCACCTATGCCAAAGCTCTCCAACATCTCGACCCTGAACGTGTTCTGCCTTGCTTCTCAATGAAATACATGAATCCACTTCTATATTTTAGAGATTTTTAACCCACACACTAATTATTTTTACTTTTCTAGTAGCAACATGCTTAAGATAAGCTCTCCCCTTACTGAAGACCACATCATATCCTCCATCTTCATGTACAACTACACAAATTAATTTTTTCTTTAGACTAGGCACATACATTACATTCTATAGGGGAAGATGGGAGACTAATCCATCTTAAAGGTGACAGTGCCAATCCCTTTGGTACTATACCTCCCATCATCTCCAAGATCTATGTGCAATTGTAGGTCCTTCTCCTCTAGGCTGTTGAAGAACTCCTTACTTCCCATCATATGAAATGAAGCACCAAAATATAAGTACCATATACTTCCTCATACAGTACTTGCCATACATGCAATGATTGTGAAATATAACTCGAATTTTGATGTGAGAGCATCACCTCCTACTGTTTTTTCATACTTCTTACTGGATTTCTTGTGTGGACACTTGATTGCACAATGTCCATATTCATGGCAGTGAAAAAATTTGATTTTAGTGAGGTCTTTCTTCTTTCCATGGTTCATGTTGGATTTTATCTTGCGTTGGGCCTTCTTTCCTTTTCCTACCAAGGCAAAGTTTTCTTCCTCATCAATTTGGATGTGACACCATCTCTAGTGTTTCTTCTAATCTCCTCCTGCACCAAATCAGGCCAAAGTATTTCCCAATATGGGAGCTTGTCTCTTTCATTAAATGAATCCTAATAGCCATGCCAGGGCTTTTGAAGGCCAAGGAGTGCTAAACTCACAAGTGAAAATGATGTCACATTTTGTCTTACTCCTCTAAGTTAATCTCTGATATGAGTGAATTTGGATAGGTATTGAACAACAATTTCATTTTTTCCCATTCGAATGTTCTTGAGCTTATCTCTCAATGCTAATTTCCTGGCATCATTGCTTCTTTGGAATAGATTAGTGAGAGTTTTCCACATTGTAAATGGAGTCTCCTTTCCATGCAAGTTCTAAACCACATGATCTCTGAAACCCTCCATAATAATCCTCTTGGATTTTGTTGTGTATTTATTACACTAAGCAAGTCACTGGGCATCAAAATTTGGTGGTTTTGGAATATTTGTTTTTGTGTATTCTAATACTCCATTTCCATCCAAGAAAACTTCCATCTTGTATTTTCAAGCACAAAAATTTGAGGTGCCCTCCAATGCATACTCAAGCCTCAATCCATTGAAAGACATTGTTCCTACATTGAAAAAAATATGCTCCAAAAACTCTGCTATTCGAAATTTTTTAGAGAGAATATCTGGAACCTGGTTTATATGTAGTCTTCAATAACTATGATATCCTTTAGAGAAATTCTGAGGTCTAAAATGGTCCTCTTAAGGAATATTGTAAAATAATAGTGGAAATAATAAAATAAGATTAGATTACATTATCAAATTTTAGAGGGAAAAAACAAAAAACTACTTTTTCAACTTATCTCCCTACTATTTTACTCAAATTTCAAGCGAGAGCACTCATTGGATGTAGAATTTAATTCCTCATCCATGGAGTACACATGTTGAATAATTTTGATGAACCCTACTACATGAAAAATTAGAAATAAATGAAACAACGTGATTGCAATCATGTTTTTCGTGTATTTCTCATTTTTTGTGTAGCATGGTCCATCGAAAGTATGCAACATGGGTACTCCTTAGATGAATAATTAAATTTTGCATCCAATGAGTTCTTCTTCTCTAAATTTGAGTAAAACCATAGGGAGATGAGTTGAAAATACGAGTTGAAAAAGTAGTTTTTTTTTTTTTTTTAATCCTTTTACTTTTTTACTCCAAAAATGGTGAATCACCCACTACGGTTGACATCACCATCTTGAATGTACATTTTTGTTTTGAGACTCATTTTAGACCTCAAAATTTCTCTAATGATGTAGAAATAACTTGAAATTTGCAGATGCTAGTGAATTCAGATTGAAAACAATAGACACAAATTTTTCTACTTAATCTACGAAAATAAAAACATATAATAGAAACATATGTAATCATTCAATCACAATGAACACAATATTTTTACTGGGGCGCCCAACTGAGAAAAAACCCTCCTTTTTTTGTATTATATTAGATGGGAAAATAGATTTATTATAATGACTACGTCAATCCCTGAAGCTCAACCTGTATTGCAAAATTGATCCCCTCCTCCTCCTATTTCCTTGCGCAATTCCTAATGAAATTAGCTCCTAAAAGATAGGAAAATATCCTATTTACACTACAAGGAAAATACCTTCTAGCAGAGGTTTTTGCAGAAACCCCTATAAAAATAACCCGAAAATCTCTTTGTAGCAAAGGTCACTAGTGGAGGTGGGAGGGCATATGTTTTAGCGGATTTTTTTTTACGGTGAGTTTGCAATATACAAATGCATTGGTGCTTTACTATCCAAATAATCACCGGTGCCAAATAGAACATGGTGCATCGAGGCAGATTTAATAAAACACACTTATGCTTGAATAATCAATAACAAAAGAAAAATGTTAACTTTTAGTTTTTTTTGGGGCTATATACACCCGCAACATCGGTGTCCTTGTAGTAAAATGATTCGGTGCATACCTAGAAGGAGCATTGCTATAGTTTTTAATTTTCAAAAAAATGAGGTGCTAGATTCCAACGAAGCACCAATGCTGTTCATGTATTAAAACAACCGAGTGCATCTTCTAAAGAGCATCTCTAGGTGGTTTTTAATTAAAAATAAATGGCGCTATAGTCCAACAAAGAAACAATGCGGTACATGTATTAGAATGCCTTAGGGCGTCTTAACAAAAGCACCACTATAGGATTTTTAATTAAGAAAATAGTGCTTTTGGATATCTGGAACACTGATGCGATTATAATAATGCACTATAGGAGGGTTAAATAAAAAAAACCTCCCGACCATAAATTTCATTTTTACCATCTACAGTACTCGAGAGCTCTGAAGCACCGGTGCCATTCTTGCCTCATGCAAGCGCGTTGACATTGGTGTTTCTCTTGCTCACCATCCTTTTGTACCATGCTTAACGCGTGGCTTTCCATTTTCTCAAATGGTGGTGATTGTTTTTCTCCATTAGGTGTCAAAAATGCATACTAGACAAGAAAATGTTTAGGTACTGTCTATGTTTCTCTTTAATTTAAATTTTTAGCGAATTAGAATTGCATATTAGCTCAAAAAATCTATTTTTTATTTTTTAGTTTTTTCCTGTGGAGTGCGCTCGACAGCTTCGGCTCACATGGATGGCGGTGCACCCTGTAAATTTACAGGGTGCACCACCGTCCAGTGCGTGAACCTAACACTTCTATTTTTGGAGTGTGTTTCGTAAATTAAAATTCACCGGGAAAAGATATAAATTGTACGTCAGTGTGTACATTTTTAGGTTATGCCCAATGTGTTTATATTTACTAAACACACTACAAAAATAATATTAAAAAATATAGCTTGGTCTGTTTGATAACCTGAACATTTCGTACCGGTGCGAAAATCTTATACGTTTGCACCAGTGCATAAGTTTGAGTGCGATGAAAATTTAAATATGTGAACAAACAATGATGCATCATACATATGTGCACATTATATCTAGTGCAATTGTGTTTGATAATGCACTGGAGCCGGCGCATTACTTTTTTTGGGCGCACCAGGGATTTTTCTTTTTTAAATGGAAGTTATGTTTCCATATTTATTAATACATTTTGCATTTAATAAAAACAATATGTTTTATGTATAAGGATGTTACAGGTCTATTTGGACACATCACTCCCAACGGTCAGATTAGTACAATTAGGGCTCATCAAATCCTAATTCACTTGCTACATGCCCTAGACAAGTCATCAAATTGAATGCTTTCATCCATGAAAGTTTCGTAGCTTGAAACCTTGCTGAAATGCCTCCTTGGGACACTAGTACAGCCTTGGTCAGGGTTAACTACGCTATAGAGTAGTAGGCCCATTTAGACCTGCATTGCAGTGCACTTAGGCCCACTTTGACCTGTGCTGGGCGAGAATGAGCGAAATTGGCATAGGATTCTGGGAATATTCCTTGATTCTAGAGCATTCTAGAAGGATTAATAGCTCTTATCTCATCCTATGAGATCGAATTTGGATAGGCTATGGATCAATTAGCCCTCTATCCTCTCATCCCTTTCCCCAGTGGAGTCGCCAATTTGTTATAAGGAATTTACACACTAGGTGTAACTCCTTCTATCAATCAGTAAAGTTGTTTGTTCCTTTTCTCATATTCTTGTTTATATCTATAATGAATATATGTTCAAATGTTATCGATTCCATTTGTTTATAGTAGATAGATCGTATACTTTGATTGTTGTCGTCTTCTATTTATGTTGGCAGGTACCAATAAAGTGAATTTAGTTCGAGTGAGAGCGACGGGAGAAATTCAAAGGATATCAAAGGAAGCAAAAGATCACAAGTAGGTTCCTTCATCTCATCTATCTATTGTAAGAAAAGGTTTTATGACAAAACCGCTTGCATTTCCCTATAAATTGACCACTCATCATAGTGATCAAGGGCTAGAACTTGGATATTATAGAGAAATACTATTGGTTTGAGACTTGAAATCATTGTCAAGTAATGTTATGCTGCTATATTGATGTGCTATTGGTGTGATGAGGGTTTGGACTAAGCTGGCTAAGTGACACGAGATTGAACCACATTGGGTGTAACTTCTCCTTCTATCAATCAATAAAGCTGTTTGTTCCTTTTCCCATACTTTTGTTCATATCTATGATGAATGTATGTTCAAATGTTGTCGATTCCATTTGTTTATAGTAGATAGATCATATGCTTTGATTGTTGTCGTCTTCTGTTTACGTTGGCAGGTACCAATTGAGCAAATTCAGTTTGAGCAGGAGCAATGGAAGCAACTCAAAGGAGATCAAAGAAAGTGAAGGATCACAAGTAGGTTCCTTTATCTTATCTATCTATTGTAGGAAAAGGTTAAACACCTTTACTTTTGTTGTTCTAAGTGTAACTACCCACTTACGGAAGATGTACTTATCCGTAGGTATAAATTCCATATAACAAAGGATGATGTATTTTATATCTCAATCTTGTAGCAGAGATGTTAGTAGAGGGAGTAGCAATAGGAGCAGGAGAAAATGTTGGACTAATACAATGTGGTCTGACCATGGGAGGCCCAAGAGAGGGAGAGGTATTTATACCCATTGCCCTATTAGCGCAGTGACTCGAGTGCTCTTGAGGAATGTAGGCTTCCTCAATTACTATGAGGAGGCCACATTCCTTAAGGTGCACTCTATCTTGTTGGTGCATTTGACCCACTGGTGGAGTGTCCAGGAGTAGGGTTTCCATGTTAGTGCTGAGGTGTGGTTTAGGCCCTATGAAGAGGATATATATTTATCACTGGCCTATCCAAGAGAGGGGAATATTTTCCCTAGTTCCCTAATGTCCCCCATGGTGTTGCAATAAAGAGTAAGCTTTCTTTCTCTTAGAGATATGTTGGGCCTCATGCAGATCGTCCAACAAATTTTCAGGTGCGTGGTGGACAACTACAATTTTCTTCTTTTGCTGCATTGGAGGTTAGGTGCCTCTCATTCTTAGTCACCACCATTGCACACTTTACTTGTGATGGGAACACATTAGTTTCTTTCTTTTGTATTATGTCGATTCTTTGATTTAGATGCCATGATGTATCAAATGGTTTGCTATTTTTTGAGGTAGTTTCATATGGCTTTAGATAAGTGTCGTGCAATGATACATGGGAGGAAAAGCTTCCCTTTCACTTTAGAGCTTTTTTATTTATTTTTTGAGAGGTTTCCAGAGATGAGGCCTAGATTTGAACATCACCCTCCTAGGCCAATGACTGAGGTTCATATGCACTTGTGGGGGTAGATGATGCCTAAGAGGGACCTACCAGAGTATCTGGCCAGGATTTCCGCCCAAGCACTGACGCTATTGGCTAGTGAGGATGACCATGAATTTATCTTGTTTTCTTTTCCATGCATGGTTATTGATTTGAGACAGTGTCCCAACATCCTCTTCACAATGGATGAGCCTGCAAATGATAGAGGTAATATTAATGTTTTTTTTTAAACTAGTTGTTGATTTCTGTAGCATCGGATGTGCTCTAGCCTCAAGATTTTTCAGAGAGGCTAATACACATGCATTCTCCAATAACTATAAATACTTTGGAAAAATTCCACCTAGAGACGATTTAATTAAGATAATTAACTTTTTAAAATGGTTCCGCAAGTCTAAACTTAGGAAATCTAGTTAATTAAATGGTATTAATTAAATTTGGTGCAAATCTTTTAAAAGAAGATGAGGATCAACTCCTAGTTAATATGAGCTTTTGACTACTTTTTAATCTTGGATATTGGTGCTCCAATGAGAGATTATAAGAAGGATATTGATGGGCACTTGGATAACACGTCGAGTGAGAGAGATCAAGAGATTGAATTTCTCAAGAGTAGCAGTGCTGAGTTGCGGAGTGAGATCAAGTGATATTATTGTAGTGAGGGGTAGGGATAGTAGTCCAGAGGAGAGTTTTCCAGATCAAGAGAGTACAAGGCAGAGAGGGCATAAAGAGGTTTAGAGAGGCAACACAGTACCACACAGAGCTTCAGAGGGAGTTCAAAATTCAACTGGGAGAGTCAAGATCTAGTGCCAGTAGCCAGGATGTGAGACTGGAGGGCTAGAGGGTCGAATTTCCAGAAAACAAGAGATCAGAGGAGGAGGTGACGCAGAGCCCAGAGATTGTGATGTAGGTCAACGTAGGTTGACTTAGAGGTTGCGCAAAAGCAATGTGGGGCTAGCCTTCCAGAGCTTGATCAGTGTCGGATCTCCATAAATAGTGTGAGAATTTTCTCACTAACTCTTTGCCACTTTATTCTCTATATCATCTTTCTAGTTTGGGCATATAACAATTTGTACTCAGAAACTACCGCATAATAATAAAATCGCCACCTGCTACATTGATTTTCCAAATTTGGGTTTTTCCACGGACATTGTCCAAAAACAATTGTGTAAATGTGTGTGTTTATTTCTCTCCAGTGCAGTTTTTAGTTTCCGCAATGTTTATTTTGTGTAGGCTACAATGTATGTATTTCGATATTTGCTGTAGAAAATTTCAAGTAATTTATTTAAATTAATTTAACAAATAAGAGCAATATCATCAGTTTTCTTTAGTAGGAATCAGGTCATCGATTTTTCACACTAGTTTAGTTTCATTTTATTGTTTTAATTAATTATAATAAAATTTATTCTATCACATTCTTTAACTTGTTTTATTAAACTGTTTAATGAAATTTTATAATTATTGTTGTGTACTATACATTTTTTAGACATCGACACATTCCTTGGGGACATGCCTCCTCCCCCACCAAATGGAGCAAATAAGGATATGAGCGAGGCCCAAGAGGGTGAGGCACATCCTCAAGGGGCATGGGTGTTTGGGCTCATAGGGTTGGTCTGAGATTTCAGATGGACTATTGCGACAAATTTTATATAATTTTGGTTGAGGAGGGAGTTTGCCCTACGAGGGCTCGAGATATTAATGCAATTCCTAGGTTCGTGGATCTCTACGAGGATTGGCCATACGAGGTGATGACTCTTATGCGTCATATCGTCAAAGCTAGTAGGCTATTGGTAGCGATGATGGATGCATGGTATGAAACACTATATATGTCAGATGAGCCTTCACACAGTGCTTCCCCATCATATCATGATGATGAGGGTGGTGATCATGATGCTTTTGGTAGTACTACCTCATTGGATCATGGTCAGGGTGTCGGTGATCCTTTTGGTAGTACACCTCCTCCTAATTCACTTGATGATCAAATTCTAGAGCTAGAGGATGTCCCTTATGTTTCTCTTGACAGAGAAAACCAATCACCTCCTCCTCCACCTCAGAGTTCGTCAGACGTTGAGGCAGTAGTTGACCATCCATTATCTTCTGCTACAGACCAGGTTGGCACTATTATGTCTATTGTGTTAGATATTTGATTGTAGTTATTTGCTTTGTTTGCACACACATACACACACAGAGGAGTGACCTGGGTCTAGAGCCAGATCTTACCAATCACCCAAATCCACATTCGATTCTACCGCCTATTGGTTCAATTCTACTTCCCATCCCAATATTAGTTGACAAACATGTTCTGTAATGCCAATTTCAAAAAGCTGAGCTGTATCATGTATGAGGCTAGAGGTGGTTCGACGACCACTGTTTCTTGAAGGTTGAGATTGGGGCTGACTAGCCCTGTGGTGTTGCCCATTCCCTCTACAACGACCACGACCTCCTCTGGTTGACGAGCTAGTGACAGATAAAATGCGAACCATGATTTTAACAATAAAAAAGATGCAAAAACGACTGCTGAAATGGTTAAACTGAAACCTGGGCATGATAGAGGCCAATGCACAGTTGGTGGTCGACTTAACAATCCACAACTGTTTGCAGACTAAATTACCTATAGGAGTAGCTAGGAACACAAACAAATAGATATGAGACATAATTTTATCAACCCACCCAATTATAGGGGTATACAATGAATATGACTTATAGAGTGGACAATGACCATCCAAATCTCCTCAGGACAACGAGAACCAAAATATTTAAACAAAGAAAGGAGGGCAATGTTCAAATTCTAGAACAAATTCAACAAAAACCCCAAACTACCAGCATAACCAAGTCCAAAGGCAGGAAAACGAATAAATCCAGTGAAATTCCATACTAGAGCCTCTGAATACATTCCCATATGCAAAAGAAAAGTACTGAAGTATATAGAAATAACAGATGGATCTACAAATAATTCACCATACAGAACCATAATTTCTTTCCTCCTTTCATGGGTTGTTATCTCATTAATGCTGGATATCATGGCCATACTTCTCCATCGAAAAAACACAGATGTAAACTAGACATAATAGATTACAAGACAAATACACCCGAAGGAGACGATTCCTCTAGATGCGTGTGACGAGCCATAGCAGCCTCTGCCTCTTGCTGACGTCTTCCGATCATTTCTCCAACCACCAAGTCTCTCTGCCTTTCTGAGAGCTATAGAACCTCAACGGAGCAACAACATTCATGATTTCCCAACAATTGATATTCTTGCCACCTTCTCTTTCGTAATAACTTCCACGCATGGAAACTTCTAGCAATACTACCCTGCCAATCATGTGAGTATGGACCCTCCATACGCCGCCCTTGCTCCCCTTCATTTGCCGCCGGTTCATTCTGCTATATCGCTAGATTGCACCTCGATCATGGATAATATAAAATACAAAATATTAATAATAATAAATTATTCAAAAAATACAATTTAACCAATTCAATATTGGTTTATAAAGTTCAATCTATTGTTAAATTTAAAAAACTCAAGTCATAATTTTTTTATAATTAATTTAGATTTAATATAACTTTAAAAAGTCTGTTTTTATAAAATTTAATTTATCACTAAAGTTATGAAATTTTCAAGCAATTTAAATTTTATATTTATAGCAACTCTTACCAATTTCAATTAGAAATTTCTCTCTCCAAAGATGAGGAACAAGAAATGTAAAATAAGGCTTGTGAAGTTACTTGTAGTTGGGGTTTTTTTTATTAGAAGTTCTCCCTTAAAGAGGTAAGTGAACTTTTTTCTAGTAATAAATATATAACATTGGTGCTTATTTCGTTCTTTCTATGCTATTGAACTGGTTTAAATTTAACTCTTTTTAATAATAGATATGAGTTAAATAATTCAAAAATCATATTATATTAGATTTAAACTTTTGACAAATAATAGATTTGATTATTTCTTAATGAACAACTCAAGAAATATTATTTTTCCCCATACTTATCACAAGATAGTCACTAAAATTCATGTTTTCACACTTCTTCTAGCTAATATTACATAATGTTCACAATGATAAAGACATGTATACTTTAATTAATTGACTTATAAATACATAAAAATAGATATTTATGTTACATAATCTAAATAGAAAAGAAAAATGCATCACCAAGTCTATTAGAAAGCCAAACAAATGCCTCTTAATCACCATCACATTATTTATCATTTAATTCTTTGCCTTAAAATATTTATTAATTCAAATTTTATTTAAAATTACAATTGAAAAGAAAAGTCAAAATTATTCCATTATCCATGAAGAAAAGAATTAAAACCTCTTATGCATCCATGTAAGCCCATGTGTTTCTTTTATGGTCCATAAAAAGATGCAATCAACATTTTATACATGCATAAGACATCTTTTTAGTTTACATAATGTTGCAAGAGCTGTAATTTAAATATAGTAAACATGGCTTTACCTCTCATGTCAAGAATTTAATTACACATATTAATACATTATTTCTTCATTGTTAAAGTCCTCATAGAGTTATCACTACATGATTTATATTGTTTTTGAACTAAACAAGAAGAAAAAACATGTGAATTGATTAATAAACCAATAAGTATCTAAATCGAGAATAAATCTTCAATGTTGTTTCTAAATTCATTATTTTCTTATTTTGGTTATATTCTTCTCATTATCCTATTTGAGAAGGATTGTGACCTTGAATCCTTATTAGCATATATATTGTACATAATTGGAAATACTTAGTTTTAAGTGTAAAAATATTTCCACAGCAAAAAAAACATGTAAAAGCATTTGTGAATCTTACCAATTATATAAAATGCTAACAAGACGAATAAAAAAATAATATAATTAGCGAAATAAATAAAACAAAAAAGATAAAAAAATAGTATAAATGGTGAAATAGCACAATTACATATCGCTCTCCATTGTCATCACCCTGATTATCTTCCTTGCTTGGCATGGTAACACTATTGTTCTTAAAAATATGTTTTGATCTAGGGTCGTGTCTTAATACGAACCACCAACCCCTATCCAACACATATGGGTAAAAAAACACTTGGTTGAAGTGTTTTTGGAAAACATAAGGCTCCCTAGATTCATGCCACATCTTTTTAGAGTTGATTGATATCAGACCACTATGATCTTCCTTTACATTATTCCGAAGGTGTCCCACCACTTGCACCTAAAAATAAAAAATTGGAATGAAGAGAAGTCCACTTGAATGATCTCTTGTATCTTTCCAAGGTAACCTAACATCCCCTATATTAGGTTTTGATCGTGGTGGCTAACACAACTAGATTGGTCAAACTCGACTTCCACTCCACAATCTTGTGTCATGCGTCCATCATCAGGATCCTTTGTGGAAAAATGATGTCCATATGCCCACATAAATGGGAACAAATGCACCAATAAAAAAGTGAAAAATCACAATGTCATGTGTCTAATAACCCAAACATAATTAAAAATATAAAATATATATAAATGTTACAATTCAAAGGTGTAGTATGAAGTTAAAAATGTACAAGAAGAAATTATAATTATCAAGTTGTTGAACCCAATCCTCATGTTTAACACATCCTCTTCAACACGTGGGTAACGACTAGATGCACCATATTTCTTTTTGACTTGATCAACAACCCAAATATTAGGGCATGTCATTGGCATATTTTCTTTTAATTGATCATGATAAGGCACTCTTATACCATTCAACCATTTGAATTCTCTCTTGTTACTGTCCCATTTCACCCTCTTCTGCTCGTACAATGCAACCCACGATTGTGTCACTTTCATATTGTAAAGAATAAATTTGTTAATGGAATCAATTCATGAATTCGTTGATGAAATCAAACCAACATATATAGTACATATGAGATCCAAATATGTATTAATATGAAGTTCAGTGTGAATACTTCCTGTGTAGAAACTTGACAAATGATAAGCCACTTACTCTTTATCACACACCTCTTTCCATTGGTTTCAAGAAGCTCCCCTTCTCTTTTCTCTTCATCCCTTTCGTCATCCCAAATCACTGCACCTGGTGTGTTTTTGATCTTCTTAATGTACTCACTGCAATAATAGAATGATTCATATGATGTATACCCCTCTGCCATATACCCCTCGGGTTTTTTCCTTTGTCGAACAAAACCTTTCAATTTATTCATGTACCTCTCTACAAAGAACATCCAACAACAAGAAACCACCCCAACTAATTCCACCTCATCTACTAGGTGAATTAGAAGATGAATCTATAAGTCCATGAAACTCATTGGCAATTCCTTCTCAAACATACAAACAATCTAAGCTATCTCTTGATGCCACCATGGAATGCTAACCATATGAATCTCCTTTGATGTGATCCAATGTGAAAATACAGATAATTTAGATATGGCATGTCACAGGTCTTGGGGGAACTCATGGTTCACACACCCACGCACGAGCAAAGGATAATGACACTGCACAATAAATAGTACATTATACAAAAATTAATTATAAAATATCCCATTGCATAAAAATAAAAAGAAATAATAAAATCTTGTTTTTGACATACATACTATTAGAAAGTTCAAATGGTCATGTGATTTCAATCCCGACAAATGGTCTTCCACATTGAAGCAACACTGAAGTGAAGACCCATATAAAGAGGGCATCCTCACACTCATTATAACTTCCTTTTTTAAAGACAGATCATCTTTCTTTAAAATCCATGGGACATCACCTTCTTTGAAAGACCAAGAGGGACCAACCTCTTCTCTAGTTTCTTGTCTTGGCCAATGTTTCTTTCGATGCTACGTGCCCCCATAAAGAAGATGAAACATTTTTAAATATATGCATGGGATCTAGTAAGTGGGAAATATTAAGATGCTCCCAATATGGGAGCTCATAAAAGACAAATTTCCTTTTCATTCCAATGGGAAATTTCTCAACATAGGTGTCGAAGAATTATGGATCATCAAAGATAGGCTCCCCATTTGAATCGAATATTTATGCAAACTCCTTCTCTTTCTCTCTCTCATATGCTCTAATCCATTCAACTAGTGTCATTATTATAGGCCTTTGGGCCCTCTTTGGTTTACCATTGAAAGTCGATGTTGCTCATCTGTAAGGGTGTTCACATGGGAGGAATAACCTAGAGAAGTCATACACTGGATTTTGTAGGTGGTTGGACCACCTAGACTTTAGAGAAGGTCCACAACATTTACATCCATGATACCCTTTTGTTACAAGACCTACGAAATTATTGTATACATGTCGGAATGTTAGCGACCATGAATATCAAAACAATTACAACAAATTAAATTAAATATGTGCGAAATAATATTGTTACGTATATGAGAAAATCAATAAAAGTGTAATTTTGTAGAGAAAACTCTTAATCTTGGATAGTCATGTATGGTGTAAGCACATATGCCATACAACGTAAAACTCCTCTATGTTGCGATGGGTCTTGATACATCATACAAATGTATCCCTTCTTATAATTCCTTCAATTATTCTACCGATGGTTGTAAGTATACATCCATATTCTTCACTTGTATTTTACTAGGGACTATAAGAGCCAACATAAGCTGTTCATTCTTCACGGACAACCATGGGGGGATATTTTTATTGATCACTACTACAGGCCAAATAGAATAGTTGGTGTTTTGGAGGGAATATGGGTTGACGCCATCCATGGCTATGGTGAGTTGTAGACTTGGTACTTCATCCTTGAATTTTTCATGCCATGTATCCTCTATATGCTTCATGCTATTGAAGTTGTTGGGATTCACATAACTCCCGTCTCACTTTTGTGTGAGGCATGCCATCCTTGCAACATAGCTAATTATTTGCAACGAAAAATCTATTTAATCCTTGTCATTATAGGCATGCTCCTAAATATCTTATGGGGAGGACCATGTGATTTACCCTTTGTTTTTGAATTATGGTGCCCATCAGGCCCACATTTTAGAAATATCCCTTTGTTTACATATTCTCCTCTATATAGAATACAATCATTCATACATACATGATATGATATGTACTCAACACCCAACATTTTCAACCACTTCTTTGCCTCTTCGTAGCTACTCGAAAATACATTATCACTTGGAAGAACCTTATCTTTGAATAACCTGCAGTTGGTGGGGAATATAATTGTATAATGTAATTATTTAGCGTTCGTAAAATCAACCATTTTTAATGTTCATTGTGTGACAAGATTTCTCAAAATATAAGGGACTTGATCAATCATGCATGTTAATTACCTCAACATTTCCAAAAAACATGCTTTTGACATGCCAAAATTTGCTTTCAAGTTGTACAACAACATCATTATTCTCAACTGAGTAGACTTTGACTTGCCGCTAGGTCCAAAGAGAGGGGTGGTGGAAGCAGATATTATGATTTTGAATAAGGTACCAGTGATATGAGCATCATCCCCTATCTCATCGTTTTGGAATGAATCTAACAAAATTGCCTCCATGACAATCATATCCCGTAAGTAAGCATCCATGCCAACTTATATTTGATTGCCTCCATCACCAAATTGTGTTGAAGAATTACTATTGTTGTAGTCATTCCTAATTGGTGAATCTGGACATAGTGGGAATTGAATAAGTGGTTGATTCAACCATTATTTGTAAGCTTCCTCTCCGAGCCTTTATCTTAATGTAACCTTCTCTAGAGTTGATGTTGCAGTGGGGTGTGCCGGAAGATGGTAGGTGGGTCGCTTATCATCACTAGAATCCTAATTTCAAAAAATATTGAACACCATTAGTACAATATATATTATATTAGTAAGCACGTCAATTCAATTGGTTTATTGAAATTACATTATACCAAACAATTATTACCATCGTTGATCCATTATTGTGGCTGGAAGATGCAATGTTCCAATTGGTACGATGATTAGGTTGTCCATTTTCATCTACCAACTACTTGCAATATGCTTCTCCTGACAAGAGCTTTCGATGTTTTTGAAATGGAGGAATATTTTTTTCATCTAAACTCAATTTTGAATCAAGATCCTACAAATTTTGATACATTTTTGTTCAAATTGATAAGGATTAAAAAAAAAATCAATTAGAAATTAGAAATATAAATAAAATTTGAACTTACAGGAGATGGAAAGGGATAACTCTGTGAAGGAATTTGATCAGCAATATGGAATGATCTGGAATTTGAAGAATTGACCATTTGGTATTATTGAGATTTTGTCCCTACATTTGAGAAAAATAAGAAATAAAATTTTGTGTGCATATCTAAAATTAATTTCGAGAACTATATAACCACAATCTGAATTTCAATATAGTTTTCAAACCATTTTTTAAGAATAAGGCGACTTTAAGCGGAAAATGTATACTATGAACTATTGTAATTCATGTGGATGCGTCCTAAAGGATAATTTGAAATTAATGTGCCATTTTATGTGAAAATAAAATTTTAGATAACTTTTAAACCCTATCAGTGCACTTATCATAACAAATTGCACCGATGTGTTTAAATCATAATAACACCAGGGTATTCAAATCATACCCACACCAATTTTTGGCATTCAGAAAAATACAAAATATGTTATCATATCGGTGCTCTTGTACACAAACACATTGATGCATTTAAAACATTGGTATGCACTTGTTTCCGAGATTTTGAAAATAAAAATGAATTCTACCATCTCGGTGATCTTATAGAAATTACAACACCGATGCATTTAAATACAAGCCACATCATTGCGTTAAAATATTAATTGCACCTTTTCGAAATTTAAAAAAAAAAGAAAGAAAATAATTGTATCATGTCGGTGCGTTGAAAAAATTTGGCACCCCAGTAATGTCGGTGCATTTTTCTTGTATACACACTAGTACTCATTACTATTGAATGCACCAATGTTTGGATAAAGTAAAAACAAAAACGCATTTAAAAAAAATAAAAAAATAAAAAAAATGAGCGATAATTTATTTTTCAAAATCTAATTTGATAGTCTTTTAAACAATAAAAAATTATTCAATATTTCATTATTTTTCTCAAAATTTCAAGGGAGTGCTTTGCAAGAGAGACATACTAGGAGCGCTCTGTAGCAGCAAAATACTTTGTAGCAACAAAATTATTAAGAAGACCAAAAGCTAAAAGATATGGTGATTCAATCAAAACCCTACATAATAAAAATTTTAAATTTTATTGTTGGTTTTACTAATAATGTTTTTTACAATTTCTATTAGGGTAATTAAAAGAGAGATAATTTGCAAGAGAGACATATGGAGAGCACTGTGGAGCAGAAAAATATTTTGGAACTATGGAAAGATTAGAATTTGAAAGGTGTGGTGATTCACTCAAAACCTTGCATAATAAAAATTTTAAATTTTGCTATTAACTTTTTTTACAATTTGTGTTACATTTATTCACAATTCAATTTTTTTTTTTTTAAACTTTGTATAATAAAAAAATTACTATTGATTTTGCTAGTAAATATTTTTACGATCTCTGTAACTCCTATTTAAATTTAATTAAAATTCACAAAAAAAATTCAATACTTACTTTAAATCCTTGCTTCTTCTTGCTTATGTGATTGAAAAATTTCACCTTAGGATTTAACTCCCTCTACCACTTCACAATTAAAGTTTTTAATTTTAGGCATTTCAGATTTAATGGGTTTGTGTACTTACTATATATAAGATGTTTGACATGTAAAGTAGGGGGATCACTTACTGAATTACATCCAAACCCTTTCGGCCCTTTATATTTTAAAAACAAATGGCTTATGTTTCGCAGTGCGTTAATGTAATACAACGCACTGGTGCGTCCTCTGTTTGTACGATATATTATAACCTTGTCAGTTCTATCCAATCTATTCATTGGTGCTCCTGATGCAATATAACAAACCGACACGCCTCTACCAAGTAACATCGTTGAGTCATTGAGGTACGTTTATCATTACAAATTGCACAATTATAATTTAAAATTATTTAAAAAAAGTAATTTTCGCTAATGATGTTGAAAAATTAAATCCTTGGTGCATTTAATGGCCTAAACACACTGGTGTGTTTATTCAAATAAACACAAATAAACACAGTGGTTACCATAACTCTTTTTGGCTAAAAATTATTTGATTTATGTATACAATACATTTCATGACTTATGTATTGAATGATATGAGTTGTATATTGATAAAAAATGTCTGGGAAGGTGTCAAGTAACAAAAGCACTGATCGATACAATGATAGCACATCGAAAAAAGTAGAGAATACAAGTTTTTTGTAAATTCTTTACAAAATTAATATGTTTGAATTATATGTAAGTTTAATTAATATGTATTCGTTAGTGTGTGTCATGCAGAGCCAAAAAATGAAGAAGGTCGATAAGATTATTTCCAATTTGAATGTAGAAGCGAGTAAAAGCCTAATAAAAAAATCGCAAAATGATGAATAAGGTCAATCAAAAAATACTATTCAATATGCGTTTTTTCATTAATAATATACTTGAGAATATTAGATAACATGTTTCAAACAATATAGTAATTCGTGTATCTTTAATGTTCTACAGAGAGCAACAACGAAGGAAAATATCAATGTCATTCTAAGAAAAGAAAAACTATAGAACATGTAAATGACGATGAATTGGTCCTTAGCTCATTTGGAGTAGTGTTGGAGGTTGATGAAAGGAGGGATTTTTTTTTATAGAACTATGAGGGATCTAGTGAAACGAATGTATAGATGTACTTTCCACCTACAATATAAAAATCAATCTAATGATTCTAAGAACAAAATTATATCTAAACTACAGGAAGTGTTTTCAGAAAAATAGCCAATGAGACATGTCAGACTTGCAATAACAAAAACATACAAAAAAAAAAAACATTCAAAAGGTAATATTCCTAATAAAAATGTTTTTCTATTATATTTCTACAAACCATTCAATTATTAATATCAATTTTGTTATATTTAGTTTTCATATATTAATATAAAAACAATTTATTACTTTTTTTCAAGAAGACTATGAAAATACCAAATGATCAACACACTGAAATGTGAAAACATGCTAGTAGGAATGTCCAAAACAGTGTAAAAGGATATGGTCAAAGAAATTGACATATTTGCACCATAGAAGAAGCCATCTCAACAATAACATGCTTCAAATGTATGTAATTATGATTGAATTTGTACATATAAAAAATAATTTAGCATTGAATATTAATTTCCAAGTATTTTCTTGCAGAAAAGAAAACAAAATGGAACTCATTAAGCACATAAAACAGGACGACATGGAAGAAAAGGGTTGATATCAAAGTTTTTTAGTAATTATTAATATTTCCTTATAACAATTCAAGGTTTCATTTTTGTATATTTTAAGTTGTTTTACAAAAACCATCCTTGAATGTCGTCAAATAGGTGCTAACATATAAAGGAGCCATTGGAAAAATTGATTGACAGTGGGTTAAATATGGGTTGTGAGTATATGCTGGCATATCAAAAATTAATTGTGGAATTTGTAAGTATATATGTTGTTTTACTTCTTCGAGTTTATAATTAATAGAACAAAAAACATTATTTATTTTAAATCTATGATTTATAATGGAGTTTAAAACATGCAGGAAACAAGTGTGGAACTTCACTAGTAGAATACTTGTTGCACCAAAGCATACGTCTTGGTGTTGAAACCATGTGCACAATTTATGAGTTACTTATTTCTATGGTACATTTCTATTTTATTTACATTGATGTATATTATTTATTTCAATTTTCATTATTCTCACCAATGTAGATACACTCATTACACTTTATTTTTATGTTTGTAGATGACATAAGATAAAAAATATGAAAACAAGCGAGGCAATCAACAAAACATTCATCCAAATAACCCAAGTTATGGAAGTAGCTCGAGCACTAACAATAGTTCCAACGAAGAATGATGATCTATTTGGATATCGATGCAACATGTTGTATTTCTTGAAATAATTGTCTGTGAAAATCATACATTTTGTTTCATGTAATGGACATAGTGTCCTAATTGAAAGGTAAGGAGTTACCAATAACAATCCCATTTAGTCTGACAAAGAACCTCTTATTGATATATAATAAAATACATTTTAATTTATTCTATTGTATTATTCAATGTAGTTGTGAAATGTTACACCACTGATTAAATATGTGGATGATTAAATATTATAATGAAGAGATGTGAAACCTATCGATATAACAAATTAATCCAAACATCATATAAAAATTCTCTAATTAAAAATTAATTTATATGAATATTTCTATAAGATATATGTCAATTTTTCAATGAATAACAAATTTTAAAATTACAATAATTGCATTGTCATAAGTCGATGTTTCCAAAAAAGGGAAAATCTCATACAAAAAAATTGGTGCATCCCTAACATAAACATGCACCGATGAATTATGTTATATAAAAGCACCGTGACGACGTCTTTTTGAATGACTAATGCTTTTTCAGAAAATGACAACACTAGGGCGTTTAGTTCTTCAAGCACCGATATTGTTTGCAATTAACGCTTGGTGCATTGAAAATTTTAATGCACTAATGATTTCATTGATCTAATGCCTCGGTCCTACAATATATTATTTCCAACCTTAGTGCATTATTAAAGTTAAAAATACCGATCCTTTTATAATTTTAGTGCACCGATGCGTTTATACAAATAATATGCATTGGTGTTGCGAGTTTAAATAAAAGCACCGTGTCTAAAATATTATTTTGTGTGCCTCGGTGTCGTTCCTTAAAAGAACACCCCATATTTTTTTTTTTGATGTGTACGCATCAAGGCGGTATACATTTTAGGCATTGATGTTCTTTGCATTCAACACTTCGGTGATTTTCGTTATGTATGTTTCCCCGGTGTGTTTTGTATGTGTAGCGCACTAGTGCTACTTTTTCCATTAAGAGAACCGCAAAAAGAATATATATATTCTAAAACCTCCTACCACCTATATTTTTTTAGTTGTGATAAAGTTTTGTTGTAATCTCCACTAAACATCCACTATTACAAACAAATGTTTCAACAGATGTTTTTTTGACAACTTTTGCTAGTTTTATAACACTAAAAACCTCCGTTATAACCTCCGCTAAAAGGTATTTTGATCTTAGTGTTGCTTGTACAAATCCTAGAGAAATTGCTCACTTGATTCAATGCAAAACTTGTACACTCACTAATACACAATTGATAGTTAAAATGTGCCTTTTCCTCCAACTCAACTAGGCAATTCGAATTGCATGTATGTCTAGGGATATTTTTAGAAAATTGACTAGTTAACTGAGAGATTAGTGAGTTAATAACAATTACAACTATTCAACTAAACTCTTAATGACTATATTCATGACTAGAGCTTAGATAACCGAGTTTCACTAACTATAACTCCACTAGATTGCTATATTTTAGCAATCAACTTATGCACAACTCTACTTCTAGCCCACAAAATCAAATTCACTGATTTAACTAAGTGGCTTGGCCCTGCCACTTATGCTAACTACAACTCAATTCATCCTACTGATGTGGAATTTCAAATTTCTCCATTTGTCTATGTCATAAGTAAATGAAGCCTTTTCTTACTACAATTTGACACCGTGGAGGGATACAATGATGAACGAGTGGAGATACTCGTTCTTGGAACTACGTCTATTAACATAACTATTGGATACACACTACAAAGAGGGAGGCAAATATAGGTTCTTAAGTTTTTCAAGGCATGTTGTCAAGAGCTCATTCTTAGTATACAAATTCACAAATCCTCTTTCAATTCACTATGTTTACACAATGTTTTATCACCATTGTTGCTACTATTTCTGATTCCAATGGTCCTAACCTTAATTCCACCTGTTCATGACAATGCCACTATTTAGGCTTCTTCTTTTAGGTCTTCTTGCTGCATATTAGGACTTCTTAGGGATTTTATTGCTTAACTTTTCAACATGTTCGATCCATGGTTATCCAACATGTCTTGGCATCAGAGACAAACCTCTCAATAATCCCTCCCTTTTTCATTTATGGAAACACACCTATAATAAATCCCCCACGCGATGATTCTCCCCTATCATCATGCTTCTTTATCTTCTCACCCATTTTGACATCAATGGCAAAGGGTAACTCCTTCGACACTGTCTCTCCTCTTCAATGCATCTTTTTCTTAACATGTGCTCCCTAATCAGATGGCTAAATATTTTTGAAAAATAACATATTTGATGTATCAACACTCCTTGTTTTTATCTTATTCAATCTATTCACAAACTCAAGAGGATCTCCCATCATTGTTTCCACCATCACTTAAAAATAATTGTTGGCTTCTTCTTGACCACATTAGGATGATTGGATACTTGATAAATTACCTCTTCTACTAGTTTCATACTAGAAGACTAATTGGTTCCACCTGCTGCAACATATTGAATAAGCCTGTCCACCATATCTTCCTTCATCTCTTGCATTCCTAGAGGAACTGTTTTTGTATTGTCAAACATAACCACATATAAAGTATCATCACTAGTAGTTCTATGCCTAGTAGTAATGAATTGAATAATGACCTCATACACATAACCCAACCTACAATTGTGTCAAGATATAAATTTGGCTATGGTCTGTTTCATATCGAGACTAGACATTGAACCAACATGTACTTCAAACTTTGAACAATACACCACTTTTTGACAACAATTACAATACATATCAATGTCTTGCTTATATCCATCACCAAATTGTTGTCCTTTATGATAGTAACCCAATCGAGTTCCATCTTGTAGACTAGAATGCATACAAATAAACTTATGAAACTTTGTCACCCTCAGTGGTTTCTTAGGTGTTTTTGAGCCCAAACCCTTAGAATTAGGCCTTTCCCTTCCTCTATTTACATTATTAGACGCACCGACAAGTTCTTCGCATTTAGAAATTGTAAGAAAACTAACCTTTGTAATGTATTTTTATTGAGGATTTGTTTGTTGTGATCGACCAAAAGCACATTTGGAACATGTTTGGTGTGACCTCACTCCTCTTGACAGGCTAATATGTTCTCCACATGTTTGTCGCTCCATTATTTTTTTTCTTGCTATGCTTTATATAGATTCCTTATCCGAGATATTGTCAAATATAATAAACGTGCAAATCTCCACTAGATCATGAAGATATGTTCCATTCTCTAAAAATATGAAATCACTTGGCTTCTTTGCTCCATTAACAACATGCGTCGCAAAATTGGAAATGTTGAAAAACTTTTCTCCTTTTCAAATATCATATTTACAATGGATTTCTTGCCCTGTAATCCTTCCATTGAGATACATGTTCCCTCCTTGGGTCAAATATTAAACATCACATCCTTCCAACAAGCTTGTCAAAAGTAATATTTTGGTGCTTGTAGGTACTTGTTAAACACACATGGGTAGCAAATGAATATGAAGATAAAACATGATAATCAATTTTTATTAACAAGAGATATACATTTATAGTACATATTGTGACCGTTGGGTTTCACATCCCAAGGTCTCTTGGACTTCTTTTTGTCTATTCGGCTTCCACACTAACCCATTGAGGATTAGGTGTCCAACATTCCCCCCCTTAATCCGAAGGGTTATGTATGAGTCCAGAAGAGAGCTGTAATAGAAAATGTGAAAAAATGCATGGCAGCACTAGGCTGAATGTGCTCTCTGAAATGTTGGTATAAAGGGTGGTGGTTTAAGGATGACCACCAACACTGGAATGCTTAGTGCAATTCCCAGAACTCTTCCAAAACTGGCAAGCAGCTGAAGTCTTCTGCTAGAGGAAGTGCTCCTATTGTTTTGAAGAGGGAAACCTTCAACCAATAAAGGGAGGTCTCACCCCGCATAAAAGGGAGAACTTCAACCTAAAAAGGGAAGTCT
>APFE030333043.1:74849-84984 GCA_000404065.3 Pinus taeda
CTGGAACAGCCGGCGGTGAACTATCATGAAGGAATCCAGCACTCTGAAACTGAATGGGCTTTGAGTAGTTTGGAATATTAAAGGACAAGTCCTTGTCATATCCAAGACTAGTTCTGTGCTTGTTGTGGATAAGTTGTTCCCAAGGTTTGATGATGGGCTTGGGAAGTGCAGACTGAGTTTCTACATTTGCATGTACAACTGCTGCTTTATTGGGTTTTGAATCTGATTCGACCTCAATCTTACTAATTTCATCACATGCTGGTTGTTGATGGGTGTTTGTTTTAACCTTGAACAACATATTGTTTTGAGCAGAAAACAATTTGGAATGACAAATCTGTTGAAGCTCATCTTGTTGGAACTGAGATTCTAGTTGCAAAAAATCAATCTTTTCTTGTGCATCATGCAGGCAGGTCTGAATGTCACAAAGAGTGTCTTTGCTAACATTTACCATCCCACCAATAGTGGAGTGTATTAGTGCATTCAGTAACTCTAATACATCATCAAATCTAGCCATTTTCTAAAGGTTTAAATTCTTGAATCCTAATGTACTCTCAAAACCAAATAAATAATTGCTAACTTTCTTAAAAATAATATGTATTTGAATGTTACAGAAAGACTGGCACAAACACCAAATGTAAGAGTGGTGCAAGATCCAAATATCAAGAGAAAAGATGCGCTGCAGCGATGGATTTCTGAAATGGATCTCTTACAATTTCAAAACTTGATTGTTTCAAAATAACTCAAAAAACAATGTTGGAATAAAGCTTCAACATTCAACCTTTTCTTTCATACCATATACTGCTTCCTTCAAAGCATACTAACCAGAGGTCATACACACAAGAAAAAGCAGGACACTGGACTATAAGACATGAGCGTCTGAACCAGGCATTATGTGCAAGAAACAAGTAGATGGACCAACGTTTAGAAAATGAATTTAATCATCTCATAGAAATGGCCATTGTTTAAGCACACCAATGTACCATACTCGAAATTATGCTTCGACACGATCGCTGATAGCTTAGCAATACAGATGCGAATTCCGTTGTTTTGGCTTCTTTTATTGATAAGCCTCAGCTGGAAACTGGTGAAAAAATTATAATGCCTCTGTCAGCGGTTGATCATTTGGCGTCTCTGCACATAGATTATTTTTATTCGTCAAAGGTGACACAACACTCTACATAAAGGCGCAGTACACTTGTATGTTTCCCTAGAGTATTTCCTTGAAAACACCCGCAACCCATTGACACAACATAAATCAAAACACCCGCAACCCATTGACAAAGCATTTGTCTAGACCTTATCAAGAATCTACCTAGAAAAATATATTCTCCCGAATGTGATTATAAGTCTGCCCTTTTTTTTTTTAATATTCTAGAAACCCACACAAGGATTCTCGCAACATCTTAACTGAATGTCATCATAATACTTCCCATTACCATGAAGCCCCTTTGAACTCCCCAACATATAAATCTGAATAGTGTTTTCTTACAAAGGAGATCTGCCGCTGAATTTGACTATATGAGAAAATGAGCTGTGACATTGGGGATGCTAATGCGCGACAGAAGAGGGGGATGATATACTAGTAGAGGCATATTCTCTGCTTCATAAGATTACAAGCCAATGGAATGGCATAGTTAATGTGCTTGTCAGAATCTACGGCAATAGCGCCAATCTACTTTTCGAAAGAGAAAATGAAATTATAATGTTTGAGTGCATGTCTCAGCTGGGTCATGGGCCAAGGCTACTGGGTCAATTCCCAAATGGTCGTCTCGAGGAATTTCTTGATGCTCAGACGCTTTCAGCAAAAGATTTACATGATCCAGACATATCTTAAAATATTGCTATCAAATTGAATGAATTCCATCATTTAGACATTCCTTGATCATCTCATCCATGACTATGGGAGTGCTTGAGGGATTGGTAGATTATGGACAATGCCAGTCGCCTGATCTCACATTTGAGCAATCCTTCCAACCAGAAGTTGCTGGCCCTTGGCTTTGATTCAGTGAATATCAACAGTCCTCAACACAGAAAATAGTGGACGGTGAGGAGATAGAGCATTCAATGCACAACGCAGGGAATCAAAGACATATTTTCAGAGGTCGAATCAACAAACTTCTAATACAGACAATATCCACACAAAAATAGAGAATTATTCACTCGAACGTTCGAATCTCATAGCGAAAATCCTCCCTCATATGCTCATCTTCTTGATGGATTCCACGAGCTTCTGCTGCGGTCTTCCCAAAGCCAGCTTTTGCTCCGGCTGAGAAAACTAGTCAATTTTGATCTTTGATGCAATATAGAAAAAGACGCACAAACACAAGTAGAGCAATGCTGTGATATGGAAACCATCAGAGGTTATGTCAAAAAGGGCTTTTATATGGAGGCGTTGAGGATGTATTATCAAATGCAATGCTCAGGCATAAATCCCGACAAGTTGGTGTTTCAGATATTTTTGTGGGTACTACGTTGGCTTCAATGTAGGCTAATTGCGGAAGTTTAGAGAATGTAAACCACTAAACTGCTAAGTTCAAGGCAGTGTAAACCACTTCAGGTAGCCAAAGAGCAAAGAAAGTAATCCCAATACTAAACAAGTGCATTGTACAAAGATACGCAACCAGAAAAATAGCGACGAGGTAAATAGCAGATGGAGTAGTTATATCACATTTGGATTCATTGGATTAATTACGATGAGCTAGTGAGAGACGATGCTATTTCTGTGGCGTAGTGAAGATTGGAGAATATTTTTTTTAATGTCAAAGCACAGGAGTAGATAAATTAGGCACTCAGTTATTACCAGCGTGAAGAGAGTAGCAGCGTATAGGAGCAGTTAGCAATGGACAACTATTAATACCCGCGTGGAGAGAGCAACAACGTTTATGGCCTCCTCTCTCAAGCATTACCTAGATTCACGCAGAGGGCCCAGAGAGCGCAGAAAGAACAATTATGCGCAGTCCAGGGAGCACAGAGGGCGCAGTCAAGGAGTTATAACTAATTTTAGGAATGCTAAAAATAGGGTTGGAGAAATGACAGAGGTTGCAGCTAGAATTTAGCTGAGTAAATATTCATGAAATGCATAAGTGATGGCAGAAATGACTTGCACATAAAGGCCATAAAACAAATGGCTCAAAGTAATTATGCAGGGCAGGAATACGTCTGCTCTGATACCATGTTAAACACACATGGGCAACAAATGAATATGAAGATAAAACATGAGAATCAATTTTTTTTAACAAGAGATATACATTTATAGTACATATTGTGACTGTTGGGTTTCACATCCCAAGGTCTCTTGGACTTCTTTTTGTCTATTCGACTTCCACACTAACCCATTGAGGATTAGGTGTCCAACAATACCTGTGTCACTATTATCTCTTTAACTAGTGTTCTATCAATAGAGGAAGCTTGGTTGTAATTTAATCCTATTGATGTACTCCTACTAAAGTTTATTTGTTTATTGTTGGGCATACAAGTTCCCAAGACTTTGCTTTAATATGCATATTCCACATCTTTTCCATACCAAATTCTCCCCAAGTATATTTCCTACCCTAAAATGAGCGTGTTTGTCTCACAAGTTCAATGAAAACTTCACAAATGTCATATGCTTATGAAAAACATGCTCATTATCACAAAGATGTTCATCACTTGTCATTTTATGGAAATGATCTTTGTAACCACAACTTCATGGCCACCTCTTTGTCATTCTTTGCACCATCTTGTGTATTAATATTTTATTCTTCTCCATTGGAATGAAAGCTCCCGAACTCTTGATCTTGCTTCATTTGGAGAATATTAGTTGTTTTATGGAGATTATTTCCACAATTATTACAATAATTAACACTAGCAAATTGATTCTTAGTTGGTGACTCAAAAAAGGCATTCTTACAATGATCTCTGATCATCCACATTAGGCACTCTTTGTGAGATGTGTTTATCCTCCCTCTGAGAAATCAAGATAACATGGTCATCTTCCTTATTTTTTCACAATTCCATTTATATTTTGGAGGTGGCTCTGAGTCCAAAAGGTGTAGGCTTTAATAATTTAAGCTTATATTTTGATTATTCAATGCTAGTTCATGCTATTCTTGTTTTCTTCTCCAAACTTTGGTGAAATTTTCTCTGTGCCTAATAGGAAGTTTTCCTTTTTGACTTGCTTAGGAAAACATATCATGTTTCTTTTGCAATCAAATGTTACGTGTGTAAGATTGTGACATTTATAACATTCTATATTGTTCATGAACAATGAATCATAACTTCTGTTGTAACCAGGAGGTCTTGTGGTTTTCTAGCTTACAACTTGATTTCTTGAAGATTGATAAGGGCTTCTTTTTCTATAATTACTCTTGGTATAGGCCCTATAATCTCTTGCCTTATGCCCAAAATTAGTACATGAAAAGCAATGTCCAAATAATATGGTTTGATACCTAGATGAGAATATTTCCCTTTTTGGTCTTTTGAAGTTATTTTTCTTCAGAGGAGGCTCATGCATTTGTGATTCTTACTGTGGCTTGCATTATGTATGAGACCCCTTGAGAGAATTAGCACAACTTCTCGGTGGAGTGGTTCTTTCATATTCATCTTTATTTATTTCCTTGATTTCACTAGGACTAGAGCTCTAAAGGATATTAACACAAATTTCAAGTTTTACCTTAATTTTGCCTTTAGGTGACTTAGGGTTTTCATCCTCTTTGCATGAAGTCTCACCTTTATAGCCAATTCCTAATTTGTCAAATGGTGATCTCTTACAATTGAGAATACCATTCAATTTTTGAGAACTTTTCAAGTTCTTATTGATCTTGTCAACTTCATTCCTCAATGAAACGATCTTGTCTTCAAGCCTATCACAATCTTCTTTTTTCTTCATCAGCTGGATATTCATCAATTATTCTACTCTCTTTGCTTCTTATAGTTGAATTTTCAAGGGGATGACTTCTTCAAATCTTCCTTCAAGGTCATGATTCTTTTCTTCAACATCTTGCATCTTATTTTTAAGCTCTTTATTTCTTTTCTCAGCCTGTCTATTTCACCTAGGGAAGCTATACGATCTAATTCATAGTCTTCTTCACCTTTAGAGTCTTCCTTGCCTTCAGTTTTTTCTTCATCACATTTGTATTCTTGATTCACATGTTCTAGTTCTATGTACATGAGAGAATATTCCTTCAAGTAGAGATTTTGAAGCTTTTTCCAAAGCTCTTTGGATGATGAGTTTTATCCCACTTTGAATCTCACAAAATATGATAGGCCATTCACAATGGATTTCAATGCTTTTGTGTTGTTTTTCCTTGACTCTTTTGTAGCTGCGTCAATTGATGGGGGTTTTGAGGCTATGTATCATGTAAAAACTAAATCTAAGACATCATATGCTAGATCCAATAATTAGAACTGCATTATTGAGCTCCATGACACAGTTTGTTCCATGAAACGAGGGAGCTTTTCCAACTTGCTTGAATTTTGAATTCATGACCGAGGAGGAGATTTCTTTAAAGGGTTTGGAGGCTTTCCTTCTTGACCTTTCCATAAGTTCTTCGAGGATCTTCCTTTCAGATGTTAGGATGTGACTGAAGGTACTAAATCTGATACCAATAGTTGGAAATACTGGGGGGGTGAATCAATATTTCATTAATTATCCAATTTTAATTAAAAAATAACTACATTAATCATCCAAGATTGAACACATGAACATAGAATATTTATATCTGGAAGATTTTTTCTCTTAATATAAAGAGTTCAATCAAGTTTATTAGCTCCAACTGAAAATTTTGTAGGCACCAACTTATAGGAGACATTGATCCCCCACTTGAGCACCAACTCAATGAATTCGTGGGCACCAACCCGCAAGAGACACCAATCTCCTAAATGAGAACCAACTCAACAACTTTGTAGGATTTAACCTCCTCAATTAAGCACCAACTCAAAAAAATTCATGGGCACAAGCCAACTCCAAGTTATATGTGGATTTTTTGTCAATTACTTTTTTGATTCACAAATATTTAGGAAATCTTCATCAACCATGTAATCCTCAAATTTTCCCTTCCAAGCCTAATCACAATGACTGCACTTGCCTTGTCTTCAACTATCCTTAGCTCTTGGAAGTTCTTTGGGTTTGAACACCAATCCACTCTCTAAAAATCTCAGCTTTATAAAAGAGACACCCTTCATCGATCTCGAACTCCATAGAATGATCCAGAACAAGTGCTAATACCAGCTGTGCCACACATTATTGATCACCATAAAATAAATGAAATGAAATGATAATTTGAAGTCCACAAGACTAAATATAGTCTATGGTACTACCAATCTCCTTGCTTTTTTCCTTTTGCAATTCAATCCTCTTCTTATTCAAATTAATGATGAGCTACCCCAACCTTCTAACAATCTCCTCGTTGAAAATACAATGCCAAGGAACCAATGCTAACATATTCCCATAACTATCGTTGATGTCTCTGAAAGCATCACATTCCAAAATGAAATGTTTTTTCAATTCCACTGCCCTAGACCTGCAAAATCTACACACCCATTCTTCCCAAGCTTCTTTAGGTTTTTTTCCACTGTCCCCTTTCACACTGAAGTTGATGCAAGTTAATTATTAATTGTGCAATAATAAACTTTTCCCTCCACATAATGCTAGCTCCAATGTACTCCTTTTGTTGGAGATCACAAGTGGAGTTGAATTCCTCAACATAGTACTTCTTCTTTCTACCCAACTCTTTTCCAGATATATGTTTATGAAACTTCTCCACAAGAAAATTCATGAGATCCTTTCTATTCGTGGGATAAGAATTGAGGTAGATATCCCATGTTTCTTCCATGTGTAGTTTTGTCTCATCCATGTTTTCTTTCTTTCACTCATGCCTTCATTTAAGATAACATTAGGCCATCTACCTATACCCATTTGCTCAATTATTTTTAAATATCTTATGAGACACAACATATAAATTGCTTCGATGGGAGTTGCTCCTATTTCATTCAACATTATCTCATAAAGAATCACACTTTTTATTTTGAACTTGCTCATGATCAAGCATTTTTTGATTTTCTCAATTTGTTTCCATTTTGACGGGGGTGCTGCTAGCCCACAATTCACACCCATATAATATCACTGGAAAAAATAGGAGTCCAAATAGCACTTTAATCATTTTCCAATCCCATAACTCTATCTCTTTGCTTTTTTTTTTAAGAGCATATAATTCTTTCCACCCTCCTTAAATTCTCTTCTTTTTGCAGTCCTCCCAATTAAGCTTGTTGTTGAAATCAATCCCAAGGTACTTGTACTCATTTACTTCTTCAAGATTTTTTCCTTCAAAGAAGAATGTATGTTGGCTCTGCTTCCTTTTATAAGAGAAAATCATTATTTTGGTATTGCTAGTATTGACTTGCATCCCCACTGCTTAACAAAACTGCTCACGGGCATATAAGTGCATCTGCAATCCATGGGCCAATTTATCAATCCATACTAGGTAATCAACATATAAAATAATCTTTATCACAAACTCCCCTGTTGGGCCGTTAATATGCCATTATTATTATTATTATCACTTTTGAACACTTATCCCGCTCATTTCCACTATTCTTCATCATGTCATTTATTATAATTTATCATTTAAATCCATTTTATAAATTATTTATGCTCTTGTGAATGAATATTATTTATTCTCCTTCATTTCTAATAAATTGATGATTATGAAATATTTTATCAATGATAGTTCTATTAAGTTGGTTATAATATTATTCACCATTTTTAGCCTCCAAGATAACTTCCAGATTGAAGATTTGATTTTTAAATCTGCCAACTCAGAAATTCGCTGGTTTAAGGAGTGACAGTTTTGTGGTTGAGATTCTGAGCAAATGAAGATGAATTTGAGAAATCTGGAACATAGGTTGTGTCCAGAACAGGCCCAATTAACTTCTTAACGAACGGTTTGCCCAAATTCGGCTTGTACAGAGAGAAACGCAGGGTTCTTTGAGCACGATTTTCTTAGATTTGTTGTTGCGGCCGTCCTCCAAATCTCAGCTACAAACCCAAATTTGCCTTGCTCTTGTTGGAAGTTAGATGGAAATATATTTTCTTGTTGATCATCTGGTTAGAATCAACCCAAATTTGTAAAATAAATCATGTTGTAATTATCTATGTTGTAACTGCTCTCTGATCTTTCTCTATTTAAATGAAAACAAAGATCATAGATGGGGATGACTTCAGGATGGCTTCAAGATGACTTCATGATGGCTTCAAGATGACTTCAGGATGACTTTGGGGATTCGAATGATGGATAATTGATGATTTGAATTAGAGAATCAGAAGCAATGATTCATGATAGGATAGGAGGAAGAAAGGATTGTCTTATGTTGTAAGTCTCCAGCTTCAACTGTTGTAATGATCTCACCATTTAATGATTAATACTTGATTTGGGCGTTGCTGTTCACTCTTTTCCTTCTGAAGTAGCCCAGCAGCGTCCGCTGGCGGCTGAGGGCCCAGCCTCTGGTGGAGTATGCTGCTGCTGTTGTGTATCATATCTTTACACTTGTTTTTGTCTCATTATAACTTGATTTATGCGTGGTTGCTCATCAGCGTGATTCGGTAATCTGATTTGTTTTATTATTTTACAACACAGCTCTGTTACGTTTGATCTGCTAAGTGATATTGTTTTCTGAGACAGAAATATCATATTGACTTTGCAGCGCATTTCTGTTTCTTTAATTGCTGGTATAAATGGTTTTTACCGGATATCGTTGCGATTTAATTATGGAATGTCTGTGTTGTAACATTTGACCATTGGTATTATTGAATTCATCTTAGAGTTATATTTCCTTGCGATTGTTGAAGCTATGAACGTTGCTGCTCCGTGCTAAAAGACAGTCGTATTATTTATAACTAAGACTGACAATTGAATTACCAAGATCATATTACTATTGAGGTGTGCCATGTGTTAAGTTATTGTTTTGCTTTCCAACATTGTTTCATATCCTATCATTAATCAATGCTGTTCTATTTTTGTGTGCTGTCCAATTTATTCTTAGAGTAAAGATTGCTATTAATTTGGCTTTGTTGTTGTTCAGATTCCTTTAATTCTAGTTTGCTGTTCCATTTACGGCCGTTCCATTTTAGACTTGTTGTTCCATTTTCTATTTGTTGTTCTATTTTACTTGTTGCTGTTCCATTTACTTGCTTTCGTTGTTTTGGTGTGAGAGAAGGTCTAAGGCTGTAGTGAGCCTCAGCAATCGCTGCCTAGATCCCAGACCTAGGGTCCATGCTCTAATTTCCTTTCCATCAGTTTCTAGAGGGATGGGTTATCGCTTCCGCACCCTTGACTGATAAGCTGCCTTGTGTGATTTTATCCTTTTGAAGTAATTTAAGTTTAGCATCCGTCTACCCTTGTGTTTTCTGAACGCTGTACTACTAAACATTACTCTTGAGTAAATAGCCGCCTCAGACTGAGTACACTCTTGAAATAAAAAGTCGTCCCTGGGTTGAAAATTAATGTGAGGTAGTTAGGAGTTTAAAAGACACCTTTTTATCGCTCCACATTTTGGCACCGTTGCCAGGGAGAGTGTAGCCATTTCTAAAGAGTAGTGTGAATCTGATGAGTGCCTGCTAGGGAAGAGTTGGATCTTAAAAACGGAAGGTAAGAACCCGCGTACGGAGCATGTAAAAGCCCTGCTCCCCCGTCCGCTTTCTAGCAGGACTGTTAAAGAACCTAGGGTAGAAATGCATGTTTGAACTTTAGTGTGAATGATTAGGAAAAAGATAGAACTTTTTAAAAAATGAATCACATGATCTCACGCAAGGATGTAAGCACCACCCATTTCACTAACCGATTGATAGGAACATTTGAAGGAGCCTCGAAGAAACACATGAAGAACATCTTAAACTATGGTAAGAAATGGCTCACGTTTCTACTTTTGAATTTCCTATCAAAGATCAAGGAGGAGTGACACAAATGCACATAATTCCCCCATCTTTACCAAATTTTCATGGTTTAGCAAATGAAGATCCACATACATTTTTATTTGAGTTCGAAATGCTTTGTAGAGGATATGATTATTGTACTAATGATCAAAGATTGAAAGTGTTTCCTCTTACTCTAAAAGGAGCAGCTCTCCGATGGTTCATGAGCCTAGGTGGGAATTGCATCCA
>APFE030333044.1:0-55022 GCA_000404065.3 Pinus taeda
CACTTATGCCTCCAATTTTCCACAAATATCTTCCTTCTCCTTTAGTTTATTGCTCAATACTTCTTCTATTATTTTAGCTTCTTCCTTCTTGGCTTTGAGAGAGATGATTTCCTAAGATAACTTTACATTGATTTCCATGATTCTCTCATTTTCTTCTATAGAACTAATCATAGTTCTTCCATATTTCCTTCCACTTCTTTTGGACTTCTTCCTCTTTTCGATTATTTGTTTCATTTGTGAAGACAATGAATAATACTTCATCAGTTCCACCATATTCTTCTTAGTCATCAAAGTCATCATTGTCTTTCTTAAAGAATAACTTATTTTTTGCTTGATCATTTACTCTTGAAGGTTCTTATCTTTGCTTCATCCTCATCATCACTTTCATATTTAAAAGGACACCTTGTTGCAAAATGTCCTATTTTACCACATTTAAAGTAAATGAGAGATAACTTACCTTTGAGTTTAGATCCTTTCTTCTGCTTCTTGAAAAAATGTGCCATTTCAGTATTAGAATCATCATTGTTGCAATCACAATTATTTCCCTTTCTTGATGTCTTGGATTCCATCAATGCATCTTCCTTAAGAATTGGATTTCATGACCTCATCTCATATGTTGTGAGAATTCCATGAAGTTCATCCATTGATAAAGAGTCCAAATACTTTAGTTCTTCTATGGCATAAACCTTCACATCAAAATGAACTAGAAGGGATCTCAACACCTTTTTGTTGGCTTGATTTTGGATGAACCAAGTTCAATATATATTGTGCACCAAGAAAACCCTTGATCATTGGCCCTTTCGACAATGACCTGCAAGTAGATCACAGTCTCACTCGAAGTGATTATGGGAGGATGCAGAACAAAGTTTCTACAGCCTTGAAGGACTAGGAGATGTGGTGTTATTATGTTATCTTATTATTAGTATTTATAAATCACTTTTCTGCATTATATTAATCACTTAAACACGCCATATAAAACCATAAACCATCATTGTGCTGAAGTAAAATGAAATTGTAATAACTACTACTCTACAACAAATAATAAGCAAATATACACATCAAAACACCAAATTAACGTGGTTCCCCCCATTGGAGGGCTACATCCACAAGAAATATTACTTAATATAATGAATCTTTGAACAACAACCAGTTCTTGGCTTGCGCACTAAGCTGCAGGTTGTCTTCACACTCTATTGCAGACTCTTCTCTAGGTCTCTGTGTACTTAGCTACAAAGCCTCTCCTTTGCTACCAAATTATAGATCACAATAATAATTCACCCATAACATGGATCTGGATCAAAATTGATGATTCTCTTCTTATTATTTTAACCTAGATATACTATTACATTGTAGGGTTACATCATCAAAATACCATGGAGTCCCTAAAACAAGCAACTATGGCCCCAAAACCTTCAATCCCTTACAAATCGCATGCTTTTACAAAAAGGAGGGGTTTTGACCCACCCTGAAGCCCTTACGACACCGTGTGGTATATTTAATTCCTCAAAATGTGCTCCACTATGCGCTTTGCCCCACAAAATGCGGAGTCTTTTCCAAAATCTAGGCCAAGTTAGATTGCGCCCAATATGCCCCCAACACTGACATGTGACTCATCCCGAGTCACTTAGCCAATTTTCCTCTAATCTTAGCTGCAATGTTGTTGTATACGTTGTTGAATTGTTACAAAATGTTTGTGACCTAATTTTCTTTGTTGAGCACTTCCTCTGGTAGTGCTTATGTCTTCGGTTGTGTAGCCTTCTACATCACTTCCCTCTCTCTCTATTAAGGCTCTTGAAGCTTCTCATCCACTGCTTGGGAGAGCTGGAGAGCCTCATCCTGCCATGGTTGAGCTCTCTCTATCAGAGTCTTCTCTTCCTTCCTCAACTCCTCTATCTTCTTTTGGAGGGCATTTCCCTCATTGACATTTTGTGAGCTTCTATGAGATTGGTAAGGTTCTCACAGTTTCCTGAATCTCCTCTAGATATTATTTCTTCTGTTGAATATCCTCCTTTATTTTTTGCGCATTTGGATCTTCTTACAGCGAAGTCCAAATCTGTAAGATCTCATCCAATAGCTTCCCACAATCTTCCACTGTTATAAAGATTACGAGCATTGCAGCCTTCAGGTCAGTCTCCCTCTACTCTTGCACTTCCTGTGGTGTGGTTGGTTGTATCTTCATATGTATCTCGTTGATTTTAATCTCATGTGTAAATTGCATGTCTGCAATATTCTCCTTGTGACCTTTTAATATAAGGCCAAGCTTTGTGACCTTTCCCCCACTGGTTCCTCTTTTCAGACATCAATGTTCAGAACCTTGTGGTAAGATGCTTCAAACACCTCCTTCAGCTTTGTCTACTGTTGTACTTCCTAATCCCTCTCCTAGATCGCCTTGTTAAGCTTCTACTTCAGTGAATCTCTCTCTCTCTCTACCTAAATTTGTAACTGCGAAGTGAGTTGTTCACGCTGCTTCAGCTCATCTATGATCTCTAGATGGAGCTTTTGTAATCTCTGAAGTGGCACTATTGTGATGTTCATCTTCATGTACTTCCACTCGTTGGCCTATTTTTGTACCTCGATGGAGTCAAGTTTCAGGTCTCTAGTAGGTAGCGGAGCTATTTGCACCCCAACTGTAATCGCTACTGGTCTTTCCTCTCCAAGCTTCTCCTCTACCTGCACTAGTTGTCTAATTTTATGTGCCAATGTCTTCAATTCTAAATGTGCTCTATGACACTTATTATAAGTGTGGCGTAGTGATCCTCTATCTTGTTCCATGATTCTATTGTTTCTTCTTGAATTTTGTTCCTAATCTGGTCTAAGACCCCATCAATGAGGACCAATGGTGTTATTTCCTTTGTCTTGTATGCCTTCTTATTATTTTTCCTTCTTGTGGTAGCTTCAGCATGTGCCTGCCTCTTCTCTACAACAACTGGGTTTATCTCTATCTTTCTAGACTCTCTATTCTACCATTAACCCTAGGAGTATCCTAGACACCATTGTAATATTACTTATGTTGTTTTGACTGTTGCTCATCCTTATCCTTCCCACTCACTTCCCTGAGTTGCATCATGTCCTCCTCTATTAGAGTCTCCTTTGTGTGTATCTCCAACGTAGTGATCCACTTCGCAGGCCACTGTTGTATGTGTGCTAGGAGATTGTATTTTGTCACTAAATATGGAAAGGGATGCCATGTCTTCCTTGTGTCCCTATGACCCTGTATGTAAATTTTGTGGAATTCAGTCTTAAACTTTGTGACAGAGCTATACTCCTCGTATATGCTCAGTGAAAGGCCAGAGTGTTGGTTCACCAACATGTGCAAGTCCATATGATATAAAACTAAAAACATTATGTTATCATGTGCTTGCGCTGGATTAGTGGTATACCACAACGAGGCATATCACATGGATTCACAAACATATGAGGCTAGTAGAGGGAACTATGAATATTCCGACTCTCTCCATGCAAGAATCGCAATTATCAGAATTAACCATGTGTAGTGAAAATTTCTCCTGAGCCTTGTAGTAGTAGTCTAAAAACTCTTGGCATAGATATTTGGCCCAGTTGTACTAAAACCCATTAGCACATTGTGCAACTAATGAAACCATAGATGCAGGGACTTCATTATCACGATATTTCCTCATGCTTTTACCAACCAATATATGTGTTAGTAAGTGAATTCCCTGGTCATTGATCGAGTTCATATCATGACCTCGCTTCCCTTTCATCAGTCCAAAACTCTTCTTCATGTTGTCTGTTGTGGCTCTATCCTCTGTGAGGCTTAATCCTTGATTAGGTAGTCTTTGGAATCTCCATATTAACATTGGGTTGATATAGATCATCTTCCCCATCCCCAGGCATCCATCGTGCACCAGCACGAGAAGTTGTCCCACACAAGTTGTGCTTCCTGGACTTCTATCGAAATGCAGCACATTCAACATATTCAACAAGCCTGACTATGCCAATCCAGTCATGCACTGTTGTGTTTCTAACCTTGTCACACCGCTCTTAGGGTAGTGCACTTGTTTTAAGTATTTTTCTGGTTCAACTATGAATATTTCTTTATGTCATTGAAATCATTGTCCACGAACTTTAGCTGTGGAATCTTTCCAAGGTTTTCTCCAATAAATCGCACTGACTCCATAAGTAAAGGTGTGAAGGTGCCATACTTTGTGTCCTTCGACTCTATCACTTATTTTTCATCTGGTTTTCTTGGTGGAATATATGGCGGGAGAGGCGACGAAAACCCTACTCCATTGGTTTCCATTCGCACTTTCTCTGCTTCTACCTCACTATCTCTCACATGTTTAGCCTCTTTCTAAGGCTCAACAGGTTTATTTTATTGTTTCTTATTCATTCTCTCCTTTCTCATCATTTTCTTTTGTGGAGTTGTGCACATCCAACTTGTAGTGATTTTGTTGTGGCCATATCAGATGATTCTTCCATGACTCCAGCTAAACCCTTCTCACTAAATAGACAAATAAAATACTCAAACGTCATACAACAACGAAAATTTATATAACTTCTCCGCAATAGCAATATTTTAACTCTCAAGATAGAAAAGTGCCAAATTTGGGTGGGACACAACTTTTTATAACAAATTTAAATTTCTAATGCCATCATTAGCTCAGATTGTGTTCATTAATTGCGTATCTATCGCTATATCTGCTCAATCTGTCCTCATAAATGCATCTTTCCGCGTGTTTCAATGTCAACTTTCCTTTTTATCAGTCACATTTTCCCAGTGAACTTCGATGCATCCCATATTGTAGTGAAGAAACCCCTCTTACTTTGAGGTTGATACGAAATTTGACATAATCTAGAATGTAACGAAGTAACTTCCTACATTGAAGCTCTCTCTGCAGCGTAGTTTATAGTCTAGTGCCCACTTTCAACTGCAAGTGGCACTAAGATTTTTATCCTTTCTTCAGAGCGAAGCTGTAGGGGCAGGGTTGTCCCTGTACAACTTCAATATAGTACCATTTACTCTTCCTTGAACCAATTCTCCATTTAACTTTTCTAATTGAAATGTGCCTCCATCAGTAATATTCTTGATAATGTATTGGTTCAACCAATGCATCCTGAATTTTCCTGGAAATTTTACAAACTTATTGTCATAAAGGAGAACAAGGTCTCCTACCTGCTGATGGAATCATGCTATAAATCTATATTCTTCCAAAGCAAGAAACTACGACAATATTACATCCATTATATTAGGGTCTTCCATATCCGTAAAAACTGCAATCCTCAAGCTAGGAATGATGAACTCCATGGGGATCATATCTTCTTGCCCATAAATTAACCTGAAGGGTGTCTGACCTGTCAAATTTTTACATGTGGTCATATAAGCCCATAACACTGCTAGAATTCTAAGGTCCCAAACATCTTTATTCACATTACATATCTTAGTAATTGCATTCTCCAAAATATCATTAAATGTTTCTAATATTCCATTGGCCTAAGGGTGATAAGGGGTACTCTTCTGATAATAAACTTGGAACTCCTTAGCCAATGCTTCAATAGTCTTATTTAGGAAGTGTGAAGCTTGGTCAGTCATCAAAATCTTTGGACATACAAATCTAGACAATATATACTCAAAAATAAACTTTGCAGTAGTATCTGCACTGCAGTCCCTTACTGGTTGTGCTTCAGCCCATCTTGTAAAGTAATTAGTCATTGTAATTATGTACCTTGCACCAGTCCTCTTTCCAGGTGGGTTGGTGGGTCCAACATATTCAATGGCCCACTTATCAAAGGCATACAATGTAACTTATGGTACCATTGGAATCTCATATCTTCTATGAGGCTTCCATGTTCTTTAACACACATCACATGCTCGGCGGTACTTATTTGCATTTTTATGTAGTGTAGGCCACCACAATATTGCTCTCAAAATCTTCCGCACAATAGCCTTTCCTGCATAGTATCCATCAACTGTGCCCCCGGAGCCTCTTCTAGAAATCATATGGTCGCATCTTATATAAATCTCTTGCTATTAATGAAAATTTAGTTGCCTTAACCACTAATTCTTTCTTTTCTTGTGTAGTATACTCTGAAGGAGCCATTCCTATGGTCAAAAACTGAATGATATCTATGAAATGGTCATCTACCACTCTAATTGCCAATAACTATGCATCTGGGAGATTATCCTCTATATTGGTTGGTTCTTCCCCTATTTTCAGTCTTGATAGATGGCCAGGTCCTGCATTCAGTCTCCTTAGTTTCAAAATGATCTCAAATTCATATTCCTAGAATAACACTAACCATATGCAAACATTTCCTCCTAAGACAAGCTTATTAGCCAAATAATTCAGTGCATAATGATCTATAAACATTTTAAAGTGTGACCCCAATGAATAGTGTCTAAACTTCTGCAAAGCACACACCATAGCCAGCCCTTCCCTTTTTGTAGAGGTGTAAATCTTTTCTTCTTTAGATAACTTTCTACTTGCAAAAGCTAAAGGATGGTCAATCTCTCCCTTACTAGGTTGTGCCAGTACCACTCCCAAAGCTATACAAGAGGCATCCACATGGACATGGAATTCCTTATTCCAATCAGGGAACACTAGTATAGGTTCAACTACCATTTTTTCTTTTAATATCTTGAGGCTCTTCTGACATTCTTCATTCCACTGAAAAGTTACATCCTTCTTCAACAATTTCTCCATAGGCGCAGTGATCTGAGCATACCACTTGATGAACTTCTTGTAATACCCAGTATGTTCCAATGTAGTGTGATGTTGTCTTACTATCTTAGGTGGAGGCAAGTTCACAATGATAGCAATCTTAGTAGGGTCAACCATTATTCCTTTCTTATAGACAATATGTCCCAACAATACTCTAAAAGGTACACAAAGTATGCACTTATTTAGGTTCAAAGATATATCATATTGTCTACATGTGTCAAGCATAAGTCTTAAACTTCCAACATGTTTGCTCAACAATCCAAAAATTATCCAATCGTCAAAATATTCCTCTAAATACTTGTGGATGTATTCCTTAAAAGTTGCAACAACCACCCTAGAAAATATAGTAGGGCCATTTTTTAATCCAAAAGGCATCACTATTATTGATATGAACCCCATTTTGTAGTAAATACAATCTTATCCCAATATTCAGGTGAAATTATAATCATATGATAACCTGAGAACCCATCTGTAAATGAGTAATCTTCTTGACCTCCAACATTCTCTAGCACTTGATATGTGAAAGGGGTAGGGAAGGGATCATGTAAACATGCATCATTCAACTTTCACAGATCAACGTAGATCCTAATTTCTCCTTAAGTCTTCTTCTCTTGCATCACCATAGGACTCACCCATTTTGATTCTTCTACAGATTTAATCATTCCTCCTAGTATCATCTTATCAAGCTCTACTTTCACTTTCTCCTTATACTTTGGGTTTAGCCTGTAAGGTATTTGTTTGACCAGCTTCGCATCAAGCTTAAGGGGAATCTTCATGATCACTAGTTCTCCTATTATATCCTTCATCTCTGAAAACTCGGTGGGAAACATTTCTTGATATTTATGAAGTAACTCTGTAACTTCACTAACTATCTCCTAATCCCAGCAATCTCCTATTGTTGCAAACTTGGGTTCCTTCTTTGATCCTATATTCACCTTCTTGGTCTTTAATGGCTTTGTTATGTTTGGCATCCCTAGCTCAGGTCCAGTTACTTCACAATATCCTTCTAACTCTTCTATGTCAATTTTGCGAGGATATTCTTCTTCATCTATAGTAAGGTTATAGCACTCCAATGCATTTTCTATTTGCGCAACCCAATTAGGTTGCTGCCATGTCAATGGGGTTACATTCTCAAAGATCCTCTTCTTGACTGTCTGAAGGGCCAAATATATGTATGGAAAATTGTCCTCATGGTTGAATGTTAATATGAAGCCATCAAGCATGTATTCCCAATTCACAGTACCATGTCAAAGCTTTGTTTTTAGGTACCAGTTCTTAGGGATTGTCTCTAATGTATGAATGAATCCATGTACCCATTCTTTCAGTGGAATCTCCTTCCATGCTATATTGCATAGCTAGATATGTTTCCTAGGATTAGTTTCACCATCATATTTTATCTCCATATCTGTATTTATCTCTCCAAAACTTATCCCTATCAATCCTTTACATTTCTGCCAACCTCCTATATTCTTCTTTTGTGGATTCCACCATCTAGTAGGGGTAGCTTTCAAGGCTATATCCAAGGCTGACAACCTTTGATTTTCTAGAACTTGTTCTTCATAATAATTTAGAAAATGATTTAAATCATCTAAGCCATCATAAGAAGGTAGGTTACATACCTCAGATATCATACAATAAACTAATTTGGTAATTCTTGCACAACACCTTGTGGATACTTCATGTAGCCTATTCTGCTAGTTCTCCAGCTCTTCTTCTAAGTCTGAGGTAAAAGAACTATCATGCTCCCAAATCAACCTAACCTCTACAGTAGGGTTAACACAATCTTGTCCTTTCACTACCATTTTATAGATATTGTCTATGTCAACTACACAGTATTCTTCTTTGATGGGTTTTGTATATCTTACTCCTTCTGATGGATCCAAGGGAACAAGTACTCTAATATTGTTTCCTTTAAATATCATCTATCTCTTCTTCAAGTTAATTATAGCCATGTTGTCAAATTTTGATTCGTTCCAATCAATGTAGGATAAGGGTTACTATCATTAACGATCTCTATTACTTCAAAATTAGCGGTAGTGTGAACTCCTTCAATATCCACAGTGACACATGGTAGTATTCCCATAGGGAATATCTTTTGCTAATTTTCCATATTCAACTAAATAGGTGACCACTATAGCTTCAGCTTATCCATTAATTCCCATGTCAACTTCATCAAGAAATTAGCATTAGATCTCAGATCCAAAATAATTTGATCCATATCATATGCTCCTCTCTGCACACTAAGCCTCATCTCCTTTCTGATTCTCTTCTGGCGATGCAAATTATTGACTACACGCATCTCACTTCACAGTGTTCCTTTGGATGCACATGAATCCATCAACTCTTGACACCCTTCTACAACCTTTTGATCTCTTGACCATTTCATACAAGTCTACAGAAAAGACTTTAAAATACGTACTTGATTTTACGAATCCTAGTCTTGTGTCGAATCTTGATTCTCTGTCAGAGCTCGGTTCTATATCGAAGTTGGTGACATGTCACAATACTTTTCTAATTGGGCTTTGGTTGTGCACTAGAGGTTGAAGCTCCAACATCCATAAAAATTCTCTTTCCTTCCATAAATAGTTCTTTTTCTTTCTTAATATCAAAAATAGGAAATTTCTCAGTAGTCTTTTTGACCCATGCACTTTCAGATTATTTTTTTCATCTACTTTATCACTACTAGTCACAACTCCACTTCCAGTGACAATACTAATTCAAGGTTCATCGGTCGTCCTTTCAGCAGTCATCATTTGAATATTATGTGTCAATTGTTGCTTTTTTTTTCTTGCATCTTCGCCATAAGTACAGGACACTCTTCAATTACATGGTCAAAGAATTTACAATACTTACATGTCGTTGTAGGGTTCTGGTAGTCCCTCGTAAAATGACATGGCTAGCCGCAGTTATAGAAAATGGTATTTCCACGTGCTCGACCAGGTCCACCACCTCGACCTCTTCCTTAGTAACATCATCAACCACTATGTTGTCAATTTTCCTCATGTTTGTGCTCTTATGCTTGCATTTTATAAGAGTTAGCACCGTACTCCATCATTAGTTCATAGGCCCGACAATTATTCTCATTGTGTCCTAATGATTTACAAAATTTGCAGTATAGATTCCTTGGGGTCTGTACATATTTCTATAAAAAGTAACAGTCTTCTAAACGATGTTGGCCTCTTGTCTTAAATATTTCGCACCACAGGCTGAATCCTACATTCCAGGGATTCAGTGCCCCACCAACCATGTAATCCCTAAAGATAGGGCACTGGTCTTTAGAATGGCCCTCTGATCTTCACTTCGTACACCATTCTTCTGTAAATTCTTTGTTTTTCTTGATTTCTTGTATCTGTAGGGTTAGTTTCGCCACCAGATTCTGAATATGTTGCATGCCTGCATTAGTATCTCCTATAGGTGAATCTTCCAATTTCATTGCAATATGTAGAGCTTTGACTTGACTTTCTATCTTTTGTTGCATCAATGGAAATCTGATATGCGGTAGTAGCGCAGCTATAAAAAAATATTGATTTTGTTGCGGAGCTATATTGAAGCTTACTTGATCCAATAACACCTTAAATCTCTGATTAAACTCCCAAGCAGACTCAGTAGGTTTCTATTTGATCTCTTTCAACTCGATGATACACTGCGACTTGGACTTTGGTTTCTTAAACTCTCTTATCAGTGTTGTTTTAATATATGCTAATGTTCTGTTCTCATTATTTTAATACTTCATATACCATGTCAATGTTCTATCTCGGAGCATCATAATGAGTTGCGGTTTCTTTATATTCTCTTCATTGATCTACTTCATTGTCCATACAACTCCACATAAAAACCAAAATTAGATGAGGAGGGCCAAGACTTGTCTACAAGAAAAGAAGCAGAGGACACAGAAGAAGGCACAGACCTAAGCACAACTTCCACCCAGCTGAAAAGGCCGTGCGTCATAGAGAGATCGGGTCCACGAAAAAAGGTCAAGGCATCCAAATTGGCCATCAACCCAATCATGTTAATGGAAGGAAACTTTTGCAACATCGGTAACACAGTTTGCGAGGTCATCAAGGAAGTGCTCCAGGAAGCCATGTCAGAGCAGTAGTTTGTGTTGGGGTCCCTAAGGGTGCAGCTGCAGGAACTATAGGTGCAGCCCCCACAGGAAGGAACCGTAGCCACCTATGGTGCAGTAGGCACATCAGCAGTGGAGCAACTGCTATGTGAAAAGATGGCCAACACCATAGTGCTAATGAAAGGAGTGCTAACAACAGAAATGAGGATGACAGAGCCACGATGAGCAGGATCAAGGGACTTGGCCTTAATTTGGCTGCCCTTCCACGAGACACATTGTACCAACTGCAGCAGAGCTTCACACCAGGGAGGATCGCGCAATTCAAGTGATGAGTGAGCAAAAGATCAACATTGAACAGCTCAGCCTGCAGCGTGATGAACTGGTGTCACGGAACCAACAGATAGTGAAGACAGTTGATGAAGCATGCCAGTGAGTCCCAGAGTTTTCCATCACCACAGTCCTACCAATAGAGATGCAGATCCATTGTCTGGCAAGTGGAGTCTGAAGCGCACACAAGGAAACAATGTGAGTGTAGCTAGAGCTGAACCTCTAGATTGTTGAGTTATGGCTAAAGGTGTAGCCTTACACTCCTCCAAAAGATAGAGAGAAACATGTTAGTGCTATTCAAACAGGACTGGAAGAAATTGGACGAGCTGTACAGGACTGTACTGGTATGTTGGACAAGGCCTTTGACATCCTCACATACTTGTAGGAGGACCCCAACATACAGCACCTGGAAATAGGGGCGTGCAAGCTTTAGGAGCACTATAATAAAGTAAGGGGAATTGCATAGACTGTTGTCCTCACCCAATGGCTAGCAAAGATGTAGCAAGAAAGGGCACTGAAAGAGAAGGTGGATGCCACAAGACAGAATGAGGCACTTCTCAAAGCATGCGTCTAGCCATGGATTGATGAATTCTTCACCATTACAGTAGATATTGAGGGCAAGATCGTACAGATGCGGGCACTCTACGCGCTAAGGTAGGCAACTGATCCTCACAAAGAAGCATCGAAAGAGCACAAGCCGCAGGTCCAGCAAACCCCACAACAATGTGCCACAGACCTTCAAGTAGTATGGGACCAGTTGGAGGGGCTTCACGCTAATATCACCACACCAACAGAGTGACTCGAGACAAGTCACGATGATTGTGTTGGGGGCTTGTTGGCCATGGAATCCCCCCACAACATGTTTTGGGGCTCAAAGCCTAAGTTTTGGTAAAATGTATTGTAAGACTCCGCAAATTGCGAGCGCGGAGCGCGAAGTATAGGATAAGTCAGAGGTTTGTCCACCCTAAATTACTGTAGTGTAATGTAAAGTCATGTCGGCCCACCCATGGTTCACGGACCATGGGATTGTATAAACAAAGTGAGGCTTTAAGTTGTAAAGATAGCGAAGAAGAGAGATGAATACGAATGGTTCGAGCATAGAGTAAGAGTCTAAGTGTATTGGGTCATAGTAGTAGGAAGAGGCTCTGCAGCTAAGTGCACAGAGGCCTAGTAGAGTTTGTAGCTGAGTGTGCGGACCCCTGCAGCTGAGTGCACAAGGTGGTGTCGAGTCTGTAATCTTGATCGAAGGATAATAAAGAGAAGTTGATTCCTATTTCTATGTATCTGCTTGTGCATTGCCTTCTTTACATTTATACTGTTTTATTTATCGTGTGCACTGATATGATTGTTGCATATACTGTAGTAATCACTAGTCTTACACAAATAGGTTAAGTAATCAAGTAATAAAAGATTAAATAGCAAGGGGCTTGGGTATAATACAGGTTGCGCCCCGAGTAGGGTTATGCGGAAGCAGCGTTACAGGTTTTGAAGGAATAACCAGTGCACGTAGCAAAGTGTGCACAGGGTCAAACCGTGGAACTTCAAAAGCTCATCAGATATCCCCAGGGTGAAAAAACCTGGTTCTAGCACCCTCCCATACTACTTCGAGTGAGACCTCAGTCTACGCTCTGCAGACTGTTGCCAAAAGGGCCAGTATTATTAGGATTTGCTTGGCTAAATCACATATGAACCTAGGTCAGGCCCATACAACCCAACAGGATCCTCTAATCTAGTTATTTTGAAAACGAGAAGCTTAATATCATCAACCATACTTATTCTTGGAGGGTGATGGGGATTAGTAAGGGGAGGGGGATGGTGGGTTAGGAGGGGAGGGGGAGGATTGGGGGAAAATCCAAAAACCTCCTGGCTATTATTGGATTCTGGCTTCTATGAACTCTCTTGCTGGGAGGGTGAATACCACGAATTTACCTGGGGGTTATTAGGGTGCCTTTCTTCTCTTTCACTTTCAAATCCACCCAAAAGAGGACTATAATCAATCTCTACAAAGGTATTTGGGTCTTTTCCATGAGATCTCTTTCTGGTATCCACTCTATATCTCTTTCCACTTTGTGTTACTCTGATCTCTTGCTTAGATTTATTCTCTCTTCTTCCAAACATAAGTAAACTAGTAATTTGATTCCATCGTAAAACTCCCTTTTCACAAAGAAGCATATTAATCCAAAGTTTCAAAAATTTTAAATACTTACATCGCAGTCCTTTGAATAATCGTCATTCCACTTCATTTTAGGACATGGTTGAGTCTACAGGAAACTCAGTAATGAATCCTCCCAAGATGTTATCAATCCAAAAATCGACAACCCTTAAAATTCTATTGTCAGTGCTCTTGAGTCGTTGTATCAATTCATGAGTCCACACCATAGGTTCTTCACCCTTCAAATAGTTATTCCTTTTCGTCAACCTAGATATCCACTCATATAGCTCAACAAGAGAAGAACTGAAGAAATTCTTGTATTGATCTGTAAAAATATATTTATGTAACCAAGCTTCAAATGTCAGGCAAGAGTTTATGTTCTCTTGATCTGCAAATTATTGCTCTTTCAGGTCTATCCAGTCTTGAATATCCTTCTTCGATGGGTACCACATCCACATATACCTCAAACAGATCCATGTCTCAGAAATGGAACCATTTATTGTCTTTATTTGGGATGACCTAGATTTAATATATACCACGTACCAACAAAACCCTTGATCACTGGCCCTTTTGCAATGACCCGCAAGAAGATTGTAACCTCACTCGAAGTGATTATCAGAGGATGCAAAACTAGGTTTCTACAACCTTGCAAGACTAGGAGATGTGGTATTATTATGTTATCTTATTCTTAGTATTTATAAATCACTTTTCCATGTTAGATTAATCACATAAACATGCCATAGAAAACCATAAACCATCATTGTGCTGAAGTAAAATGAAACTGTACTTGGCATCTGCATTAAGCTACAGGTTTTCTGCACACTCAGTTGCAGACACTTCTCTAGGTCTCTACGCACTCAGCTACAGAGCCTCTCCTTTGCTACCAAATTATAGATCACGATAATAATTCACCCATAACATTGATCTGGATCAAAACTAATTATTCTCTTCTTATTATTTTACCATATATATATTATTACATTGCAGGGTTACATCATCAAAATACCATGGTCCAAATATGATGGACTCCCTAAAACAAGCAACTATGGCCCAAAAACCATTTATCCCTTACAAAATCGTGTGTTTTTACAAAAATGAGGGGCTTCGACCCACCCTAAAGCCCTTACGACACTGCGTGGTATATTTAACTCCTCAAAATGTGCTCCACTGCATGCTTCACCCCACAAAATGCGGAGTCTTTGCCAAAATCTAGGCAAAGTTGGGTTGTGCCCAACACTTTCGTACAATCATCTTTTCATTGAGTTTTTCACCTAGTCCTATAAGAGAGTTGACTACCTCATCTACTTGGAGAAATAAGCAGAAACATCTTCTTCATCATTCATCTTGATACTTTCAAGCTACCTTCTAAAGTTTTGAAGCTTTTCCTTTTTAACCTTATCATCTCCTTCATAAATATTGACGAGCTTGTCCCACATATCTTTAATGATTTCAATACCCATAACTTTGGTGAATTCTAAATATGACAAACCACTTACAATAGAATTCAACACCTTTGAATTTCCTATATATGCCCTCTTCTCATCCTAGTCTATTAGTAGAGGAGATGGTATTTCATTTCCATCTGTGATAGATTATCAAACCTCAACTCTAAGAGACATTAGGTAATAATTCATTCTGACCTTCCAGAAAGAAAAATTTCTTCCATCAAATTGGAGGGCTTTAGCATGTTTACTAGCCATTGTGATTCAAAAATCCTTCTTCCAAATATTAAGTTCAGCTTGAAGAACTTGGCTCTAATACCAATTCTTGGAAATACTGAGAGGGGCATGAATCAATATTTCTTTCAATTTTTATATTATGCCAGTTAACATTTTATCACAAGTTAAACCACAACACAAGAAGTAGAACAAGAAAATAATTTTATTAATGAATATAGTAAGGAATCCAATCCTCTTTTACAAATATTCAGGCTCCAACATGTACAAAAAAATTTCTAACTTCTTCAAGGATCCAAACTTGAATGAGGACTCCAATACTCAAACACAAATATAGACACCAACCTAGTCTCAATGAGGACACTGACCCTCTTAGGCTCCAACCTAAATAAACACTTCCAATTTACCTCAAACATTTTCCAAGATGTCTAGAATATAGCTTCAATATTTGATACAAAAACTTGGTTCAATATGTCTTTAAGTATACTCCAAGCTGCCTTCAAATCTTACTCTAGGATGCCTTAAAAAAACTACTCTAAGGTTCCTTCAAGTATGCTATAGAAATGCCTTCAAGTTTACTTCAACAATTATGCTTCAAGACACTTCAATTCTTCTTCAAATGGTGTTAATTATGCTCAAAAGAAAGGTGTTCTTGAATACTCCAAGTTTTCTCCACAAATGCACTTCAAAATATGATCTAAGGTCAAAGTATACTCTGAAGTCCGCTTGAGTAATGCCTTCAAAGAGGTATCAAATCTACTCTAGGATACGGTCAAAATACAAGTCAAAAAATTTATTTCCTCTATCTTAAGGGGTTGAATCTCTTACCTCATATCAAAATATCAGAGGCCACAAAGGAGGGTCAAAATTCTAGCCTTAGGGCCAAATTTCACAGGCCTTAGATTTTGTTTCTCCATAGGGCTAAAATTCATAGGGAGCGGCTAAATTTTGGTCCACTACAGGTATGAACCTCACAGAAAAAACTTCCTTATATATGCCCTAGTTGTAGGGATGAATCTACACTAATAACAGGCCAAGGTATACTGCTACTTTAGGCTGATTTTTTCCTTCTTCCATAGGTTAATATTAGGTTGAGTCTACTACTCTTCAAGGGCCAAACTTCATTTTTCAAATAGGGTTGTATTCTACTCCAAAAGTTTCTAAACACCAATAACCAAGATAAAAAAAACACTAGTAACCATTACCCAAGAACATAACCAAAAACCTCAAACTTCTCCTTCAAATTTCCTTAGGGTTAACGAGGTATGAACCTATAACTCTCCTCGTTATAGACCTGAACTTTTCTTTCTTGTATTTGATGAGTTGGAGTTCAAATGAGGGAGAAGAAGATGCATATTTATACTAGCTCAATACCACACTCAACCATCATGTCTACTGGGGGAGGGCCAACTTGTTCAGGCAAGGCCAACTTGGATAGAGGTTAAATGAGGGTTTTGTTTCTACTTGAAAAAATAATTTATCCTTAATGAAGAGGATTTGGGAGACATATAAATCCTCATTGGAAAGGACTTCAATTCCTCTTTAATCCTATGTAATTTTAGTCTTGAGTTGTACATTCCTTTGAAATCAATAACAATGAATTATTCAATAGAATCATACCATTTAGAATCAAAATTTGAAGATGATGCCACCTTTTGAGACATTGTGAAATCAGTTTGCACAAGATAGCATCCAAAACCACACTAGTTCCTTATACAAACATGTTCCATTTGGGCACTTAACCATGTGGAATTTATGATCCATATGATATGATAGAAAAATCATTGGATCCTTTAGGCCCAAGGACATACATGTAATGTACCGAATTCCTCAACTTGAACTCACTTATAATAATGATTTTTTCAAGGAGCTCCATGATTATAAATGTGTGCAATTCAAGTTAGAAGTGCCTTAATTAATTAGATATTGGTGGTATGATGAAAATATATTCCATGTCGACCGGTCCTAGAGCTATTCTACCACCTCTTAGAAGGCGGGACTGTTATGCAACCAACTTGAAAAATAGAAGAAAGAGATAGATCAATGACTTAAAACGTAGCCTCTTCGAGGGGGAAACCTCCTTTACATTACACAAATGCACAATTCTTGGATGATACAAATGACAAAACCTCCTTTCTATATATAGCAGTCTAAGGGTCACAATATAATCAAAGTTGACATAACAAAAATAATGTAAGGGCACAACAATAACAATAGTGGGCTTCTATGGTGCACAATAATAACAATATGGGGACAACATGGGCACAACAATAACAATAAGGGGTACAATGACAATAATAATAACATAATGCACTAGTATTATAGGGAACTAACATGCCCCTCTCCTTCAAAAAAGTGTTGTCCTCAATGCTTGAGTAGTTCTTGATGATTTTGTATAAAATTCTCATCCTCCCATGTAGAATATTCAACGGGTAAGTTCTTTCACTTGATGAAATACTCTGAAATTGATCAATTTCGCAACTGTCGATTTCTTGTTTCTGTGACTGCTCAGGTTCCAATATGATTTTTCCTTCCTCTTCAAGCTTTGGCAATATTGTTTGAACTAGGATCTTGTCGCCTATAACCTTCTTTAAGCATGAAACCTGGAAAACTGTGTGCACTCGGGAAGATGCAGGAAGTTCCAATTTGTATGCCATAGTACCAATCTTTTGCAACACCTTGTACGGACTATAATACTTTGGTGATAATTTATTATCCTTCTTACCTTGCTTGATGGACATTTGCTTGTATGGTTGGAAATACCCAGTCATCTACATCAAAACTTATTTCACACAATGTTAATCTACATGTTGTTTCATTCTATTCTGCGCCAAAGTGAGGTTATCGTTTAAGAGTTGGAGAACTTTTTGTTGATGCTCTATGTGATCTTCCACTGCTTGAACCTTAGCATTTTCTCTTAAATATGATGTGATGGATGGTGGATGATATCCATAAAGCACCATAAATGGGTTCATTTTTGTTGCAGTATGGAAGGAAGTGTTATACCACCATTCAACGAGAGACAACCATTTGACCCATTATGTCTATTTATCAGATACAAAGCAATGGAGATATCCTTCCAAACATTTGTTCGCTATCTCAGTTTTCCCATCAAATTAAGGATGATAAGATGAGCTATGAGCTAATTGAATACCCAGACAATAAAATAATTCTATCAAAAAAATTCTAGTGAAAATAGGATGTCTGTCACTTACAATAATCTTTGGGTTTCCATGTAGCTTTTGAATTGTTTCCATAAATGCAATAGAAATTGTAATGGCTTTAAATGGATGAGATAATGTACAAAAGTGTGCATACTTGGTAAGTCTATCAACTATCACCATGATGACACTCTTTCCTTTGGACTTGGGTAAACCTGTGATAAAATCCATTGAACCTCCACCGAACGTTGACTTGGAATGAATAAATTTTGTAATAGACTTGGGGTCTTAATTGTCTCAACTTTATTTTGTTGGTAAACCAAAAAATCTGCCACAAACTTTTGAATATCAGATTTAAGGCCATCCCAAAAAACTTCCTTCTTAACCCTGTGGTAAGTTTTTAAAATCCTAAATTCCCTCCTAAGGGAGATGTTTGCAATTCCCTAAGATTATTTTCTTTGATTTTGAAATTCTTACAGAGATATAAGTGATATGTGTACCATAACGAATCATTATCCAGCTAAATGTATCAAATGTACTCAGATCTTGCTGAAAATTTTGAATGAGTGCCCACACTTCTTTGTTATTCTTCCATTCATCCCTTGTTTTGTTTATCCAATCTGATTGGATAATAGAAATGGCATAAAGCAATGCTTCCACATCCACGTCCTTTCTTGAAAGTGCATCTGCAACAACATTTTGCTTCCCTTTTTTGTAGATGATTTCAAATTCATAACCTGACATCTTCGTGACCCATTTTTCCTACTCTTCTAAAGATAATATTTTTTCTAAAAATTATTTAATACCATCATAATCTGTTTTTACCTTGAAGTGTCTTCCCATTAGGTAAGGTCATCATTTCTTAAGTGCATGTAGTATTGCCAACATTTCCTTCCCATAAATAGATTTGTGTAAATATTTTCCTTTGATTGGATGACATTTGAAAGCAATGGGTCTTTCTTCTTGCATTAAAACAACACCAATTCCATTTCCTAAGGCATCACATTCCACAATAAAGGTTTTTGTGAAGTCAGGTGTAGCTAAGATTGGTTCTTTGGCACATTGCCTCTTTAAGATGTTCAAAGGCCTTCGTTGCTTCTGGAGTCCTAGAAAGTGCATATTTATTCAGTAATGTTGTTAGAGGTGTTTCTATTCTCCCATAATTCTTAACAAAATTGTGATAATACCCTACCAACCCGAGAAATCCTCGTAGATGCTTTATGCATGTGGGGATTTTCCATTCCTTAATGGATTTAATTTTTCTAGGGTCTACCTTAACACCTTCATGAGATACAGTATGCCTGAGATATTCCACCTCTTGTACTCCAAAGAAAAATTTGGAGCTTTTTTTGTATAATTGTTTCTCCTCCTATAGTTTGAGCACTCTATCAACATGTTGAACATGATCCTTCCAAGACTTGTTGTGCATTAGTATATCATCAAAAAATACTAACACAAATTTTCTAAGGGTTTGAAAATGGAATTCATCAAACCTTGAAATGTAGAAGGAGCATTGATAAGGCCAAAGTGCATCACCAAAAATTCATAATGACCCTCATGAGTTCTAAATGTTTTTTTCGGAATGTCTCTAGTCTTCATTCTAATTTGATGATAACCTGAATGAAGGTCTTACTTGGTGAAGTAAATTGCTCCTTGCAATTCATCTAATAATTCATCAATGATAGGAATGGGGAATTTATCTTTAATAGTGAGCTTTTTGATCTCCCTATAATCCAAACACATGTGCCATGATCCATCCTTCTTGTGCACCAATACTACTGGAGTAGAGAAGGAACTTTGACTAGGTTGAATTACACCAGCCTCTAGCATTTCTACAACCATACCTTCAATTTCACTCTTTTTGGTATAGGGATATCTATAAGGCTTGATGTTTGGAGGAACACTTCCTGGAATCAAATGAATAGCATGATCATGATCACGAATAGGTGGGAGGCTTTTGGGAGTCTCAAATGCCCTAGAATGATTGTCCAAGGCTTTTTGGAGATCTAGATAAATAGATGATTCCAATGTGGGAACCTCTAGCGAACATAATTATGAAATTACACCTCTTTTTTATTTCTTTAGAAGTTTTGTCATGCCATTAGAGCTGATTATATTTCCAAGTTTCCCTATGATACCCCTTAATTCAACTTCCTTTCCTTCTAAAACAAATTTCAAAAAACGTTCTTGAAAAATAAAAGTTATCGTACCCAAATATTGTAGCCATTAGACTCCTAGTACAACATCAGCATCACCCATTGGAATAGAAAGCATTAGACTATTCAACACATATTCTCCCATGGATATCTTTATATTATAGCACTTTCCAGAGCAATTTATGGTTCCCCCTTTTGCAACCATCACTTAACACTCTGGTGCTAGATATAGGAAGCAATTCAATTCCTTGGCTATCTTACAATGAATAAAATTATGGGTACTTCCTGAATCAATCAACACTATTACCTTTCTTCTTGATATGTCCCTTATATCTTGATAGTTGAGGAAGTGGTAATTTTTGGCCATGCATTACAATATATGGTCAGATTCATTCTTCTTTATCTAGGGTTTGTTCCTAGTGTGTATCCTCTTCTTTTGATGTTTCTTGTTCATTTTCTTCCTCCTCTTCACAATCTATGTAAAATAATTTCTTCTCATCACACTTATGACCTTTAGTGTATTTTCTATCACAACTGTAACAAAGCCCCTTTTCTCTTTTTTCTTCCAATTGTTGTGGTGTCAGCCTTGTAGGGTGTGGAAGGCTAGGGGCAACAACACTTGCATCTTTATAGTTGTGAGTAGCAGCCTTTCTTGTTGCCATCATTTTTCTTTCAATTTTTCTTTCCAACTTGAATGACTTCTCCAATGAATCAAGTTCCCAAATATGAAACTCATCTTGGATGTTATCCTTTAAATTCCCTATGAACACATCCATCCTATGCTCCTCTGGAATATCTTTTACCCTTATATTGAATTTTTGGAAGTCCTCAATGTGCTCCACAATTGAACCCTTTTGTTTGAGATTTATCAATTGGCTAAAAAAGGTGTTGCTTTTTGTATGCTCATAATGTGGTACCATTTCTTCCATAAAAAATTCCCAAGTGACAATTTGTTTGTGAGAGCAAATCCATTGATACCATACAAACTGATTGGGTTTCAAATATAAAGTTGCAATGTGTACCTTTTGTGTGCTTTGCACATTATGGAGATCGAAATATTGCTCCATTTGTACTATCCATGTTACTGGATGCTTGCCAACAAACTTCCTCATATAGATCATCTGGAACATGGTGGGTCTTAAATCCAATGTTAGAGTCTATGAAATCATGACTAACATTTCTTTTGTTATCATCACGAGTTTCTTTTACTACCCTTTCGTGATTACTAATCATTTCTTGTAGCAACTTTGTCAAATCTATCTTCAAATCTTCCATGTTGACTTTAAGTTTTTCTTCTATACCATCCATCTTAGCTTCCATTCCATCCATATTATCTTCCATTCAATTTTTTAAACCATCCATATTAGCTTCAGTTACTTTTTGTGAGAGCGAAATTTGTTGCACTTGGTCTCGTAATTTTGATATATCATGTTGCATTTCTTCCTCTTCTTCATGAGTGATAGTAGATATTTCAGGTTGCTTACTAGGTGTTTCCATTTTCTTTCTTTTGTTCCTCAATGAATAATAATTATTCTTCACAATGCCCTTTGAATCACTTCAAAATACTTTCTCAAACAATGCTTATGCAAATTTAAAAAAAAATAAACTACACACCTTTTTTTCTCTGCTTTGTATGAGCTCGATCTTGAAATGCCTATAACTTTGTAATTTCAGATATCCAAGTTCTAAACTTTTGTCCTATGATATCCTTATGAGTATTCTTTCCAACCCCATAATTCTGATTGCAATTGTATTTCGGAATAAATATTTATGCTCAATCTCCCACGATGACCTAATTATAGACTAGTTCAGTAGAGCGAACTTGTATGACGTTACACGTGTCAATGTTTCAACCTTAGGATCTGAAAAAAAATACCCAACAAACTAAAGTATGCCTTCTTTCTATCACTTTTTATGAAATTTGAGTCATATGCTCAAAGAGAAAGTTATGAATATTTTCCCAAGTTGACCTGTTTGAGATCCAATTTGGGAGCCTGCAAAAACCCTAACTCAAATGGGTTGTAACTTCAGCTTCTGAAGCTTCATGTAAAAATAGTTATAGAGAAAATTACATGATGACCTATTTGAAGCAGTGAAACCCTACAATCCAAGCTCTGATACCAACTGTTATGCAACCAGCTTACAAAATAGAAGAAATAGATAGATCAATGACTTAAAACGTAGCCTACTCGAGGGGCAAACCTCCTTTACATTATACAAATGAACAATTATTGGATGATACAAATTACAAGGCCTCCTTTCTATATATAAGAATCTAAGGGTCATAATATAATCAGAGGAGGCATAACAATAATAATGTAAGGGAACAACAATAACAATAGTAGGCTTCTATGGGGCACATTAATAACAATATGGGGAAAACATGGGCACAACAATAACAATAAGGGCTACAATGACAATAATAATAAGGGAATACACTAGTATTTTAAGGACCTAACAGGGACCTTATTATTTTTTCCACCTTGATGAGTTGATTATATGGCGAAAAGAACATTGCTTACTTTATGTTGGAATTAGTTTCCATTATGCAAAGATCATTACATGGTTTTATTTTCAATCAGTCTGATACCCTATTGAAAAATATCTACAAGAACATCGAGTCTTTCCTTAATATCAAATCACGAGGGAAACCCCTTTTTTTTATATGGTTTCTTATATATTAGATGTCATTTATATTCACACTCCTTTCCCCTTGATGAACTCGCATTGGATCCCTAGTTTTTGACCTGTACATATCTATAAGTATAAACTATTGGAAGCAAATGGAAATGTAACAACCCTTGGTTGATTCTCCATGTAAATAAAATAAGACCAAGGTCCTGGGACATGTAGTCCAAGTTGAATGTTGGGAAAAAAAATATATTGGGCATGTCTTTTGTATTAATAATGGCTATGGAAATTGGCAAAGTCATTGGCAAAGTCAAAGAGGAAATAATTGGCATTTAATTATGAAAATAAAGGAAATGGGAGAAAAGGAAGTTGAAGAGACACAAATTTGAATGCAAGGGAAATTAGTTGAAAATGAAGAAAATAGAGACATCAATTATAAAAAGGCTTAAGAGAAATAATTCACAATTTTTTTTATCAATTTTAGCTTTCGTCATTTCAGTTTTTGGCTCTCACATTTCATTCTCTCATTCTCTCATGCTCTTGCACACTTAGAGAATTTTGGAGCATGCTTGGAGCACTCTAGTATTCACTTGGATTGGAGAAAGAAAGAAAATGAAAGCAAGAAAGTGCAAGGAGATTGTTGGATCAACAACTAGAGCTATATTTCTTTGTAGATAATAGGTTTCATGTGTGATTTCCTTGATGATTTTTGGATGCATGGCATATGCATGTGATTTATTGGTTATGTGTTGTCATGAGCATGGATATTTTCCTATATTGATAATTGTTTCAACCTTGCCTTGCCATTTCCTAGATATCCATGGTGTTGTGGGCTTTTCACTTGTTTTTTTGATTGGTGCTCAGGTTCCCTATGGTTGTGGTTTGGAGAAAAAGCTTTGGAGCCCTAGAACAGTTTGGATTAAATTACTAGTTCCTAGAGCCATAGGTTGGGACAAACACCCTCGAGCCCTTGGTGGGTTGAGTTACTATTTCTTGGAAGTGTGGTTGGAACAAACTCTCTAGAGCCCTAGAATGTTGTCGGTTGAGTTACTAGTTCCTAGAGCCCTGGACAGCTTGGGTAGAGATCGATTTGGTTTTTGTTAGTGATTTACGGACCATAGAGGTGGAATCACTACGGTTGAGGGTTGAGGTGGTTTGGCATTTGGAAGCCCTAGTTTGGTTTTGTTTTGGATTAACCCATGAGATCCCATTTTCATGTTTGGAATATGGCATGAGGTTGATTGACTCAAAGAGAGATTTTGTTCAGCCCAATATATGTTCGAGTGGTACGTGCAAGTCCCTAACTTGGTTGGAACTTTCATGTGTTAACATGAGATATTTTCCTATGTTATTTATGAGAATTTGTGATGATTATCATGGTGATTTTATAGCTAATTTTCCATGTTATGTATTCTATTTATTTGTTACTTATATGTTGTTTATATGATGTAATCTATCTATGGCTATTGACATGTTCTATAAGTTATTGAATGGTTGATGAATGCATGTGCTAACAAGTGTTATTGCAACTAGTTAGAGAGGGCTTGGAGCCTTCTTGGTGATTCTTAGATGGAAATTAGAATTTTATGATCAGTTATGCATTCATGACCTGTAGCTTACAAATTTACCATATTTTTTAAAAAATGTCTAATGTGTATTAGGTAGTCTAGGGAAATTTCTCACTTCAAGTTTTAATATTTGGAATTGTTGTCATGTTATTTATGATTCTGGAAATTTACAAGCAGTTTTGGGCAGTGGATCGGAGATTATCTTGGAAAAGTGGCTCAGATCTCAAAACCACTAGCACTGAATTGGGAAATTTAGGTCATAACCTCATGGAAGTGGACTTATGAATGTGGTTTTAGCCTCATAACCGCATGCATGTTGTGATGTGGGTGTGGTTTGGGGTTAGCCTTGTGAAAAAGTAGTTCTAGCTTAGGATCTAGTCTTTTGAGATTATGGACTAACTTTTGGGTGATCTAGTACTCTTGAGGGATGTTTGTAAGTTGTCAAAGTGTTGATCCCACTTCCATAACTGGAAATTGGAATTCGGGTCACGTCATAGTGACACTCATCTCATGTTTACCCTCGCGAGCTTGTGAATATGGGTAAATGTAGGAGGATGTGTTCACAGGGTGGTATCAAAGCTTCCAAGTTCAAACACTTGGATTAAATGGGATAAATGCATATGGTCATGCATGCATGTTAGTTGTTTATGTGTTCAGCATGTGTGCATGTAGGTTACTTCTTGTTCCAGTCATGATATTTATGTATGAGTGATATAATGCTTATCAATATTATACCGTGCTAATCTAGACTAAGTTGTGAAGGTGAGATAGCCTCCCCTGAACTTCATAAAGGTATGATTTTAATTATGTCTATATTTGGTTTAATTAACATGGCATGTGGGTAGGAAGAACAAGGTCTGAGATAATGAGCAGAATGGTGGACTATAGTTCATGTGACTCTCCTTATATAATAGTTGAGTAGCAAGGAGATGATTATTCTCCTGAAATAAAAGATACACTAATAAGTCTAAAAGAAAAAATTAGAAGTTGCAAGGAAGATAATGATAGGATAATTGAGTCACAGGAAATAATTTCCAAAGCCCAGGAAAAGAAAGCAGAGTCCAATGTAGTGATCCTTCATATTCTTTCACATTTGAGGAATTACGGATAACTGAGAATCAGTCATGGACATGAGGACAAGACTAATGGGGCATATGGTAGCAGGTATCGATCAGGATACAAGTTAGACAGGGATGGCATAGTCAAAGGTAGAAGATGGTTGGATACACCTGACAGGAGAGCTAGTGGTTATGGATTTTATTCTAGTCCTACTTCAAATAGACATCATCATCATTACCTCTATCATCCTTATAGGAGGAATGAGAAAAAGTACTTTTCAGATGAGTTCAATAAATCCAAGCCTCCTAATTTTGATGGGGATGTGAATAAATCAGAAGATTCAGAAGCATGGTTACTTGGGATGAATAATTTCTTAGAATTGCATGATTATATAGAGAATATGAAATCCAGGATAGTTATTTTCAATCTCGAGGGAAGAGCATATATCTGGTAGGACGACATGAAGTGTGTCATAGGCATCAAGGTAGAAGAGTTGAGTTGGCATGAGTTTAAAATACTATTTCGAAAGAAGTACTTGTCTAAGAGGTATTACGATGGAAATTCCAACGAGTTGAAGATGTGATATATGATAGATGAAGAGTATACGACTAAGTTTATGTAGTTGCTGAGGTATGTTCCATATCTTAAGGATGAGAAGACAAAGGTCCAAATATTCATTAGTGGGTTTCCTTAGCACTTGAATATTGGATTGAGTATGATGAGCCTCGGCCATTGGAGGAATTCATTGGGAAGTTGAAGCATTGTTATGAGTAGTCTAAATGTAAGTCTAAGCCTAAAGGAGATTGGAAAGGTAATTAGAAGACTAAAGGAAATTAGGCTAAGAAGCAAGGAAGACCTTAGGATGCATGAGATAAGGAGAATCTAGCACCTTATAATAAGTTCAATGCAATTGACAAAGGACATGGATTTCAATCTGAGGAGAAGAACAAAGATGATGGAAAGAAGCCCTTGCAATGTTGGACTTGTGGTGGAGAGCATCACAAGAGAGATTGGTCACAACACTAAGGTGGAAGACCTCAAATTTACGATGCTCATGAGGCATAGATAGTTGGAGATATTTGTCAGAATATTCCTCATATCTATGTAGTAGTTGATAACATGTAGCTGAATCATGAGGGATTCATTATTGAGATGGAAGGTAATATTTTTTTATTGATCATGGATCTATTATAGTTATATCACTTCTAACTTGGGGGATAGGTGTTTCTTGAATAAATAAGTGCACGTAGAATCTTGGTTGGTGTAGTTGGCTATAGGGACCAAGAGAAGACTTCATCATTGGGTGATATCTTATGCATTTGAGTTGAATGGTATGCCTACATCAACACATGTAAATGGGCTTCCTTTGGGATCATACAATATTCTTTTCAATCATGGATTGGTTGTACATTCACAATAAGAAGGTGGATTTCTATGGAAAGGCTACTTAGTGCTTGCATGATGATGGAGAAAAGAGAATCTTGCAACGAAATAAGCCTACATCAATGAGAATGGTTACATCCATGCAAGCTAAGCATAGTTTCAAAAAAGGGTGTGTATTATTTGTTGTATGTATTTCTAGTGACAAGTGAAATTATGTTGCAGAAGATGAAGTCTTGAATAGGTGTTATGTTTTGCAATAGTTTCAGGATGTGTTCCCAGCAGAGATTTCAAAGTTATCACCTCATATGGAAGTGTATCTCTCTATTGAGTTGGTACCAGGAGAAACACCAACATGAAAGGAACCGTACAGGATGAGTACTCCAGAGTTGGTTGAATTGAAGCTACATATTAAGGAAATGCTTGAAAAAGGATATAGAAGGCCAAGTGTGTCACCTTGGGGTGCACTATTGTTGTTTGTAAGAAGAAGGACGATAATCTTAGGTTTTGCATTGATTAAAGGCAGTTGAATAAGGTGAATATCAAGAAAAGGTATCCATCACTAAGGATTGATGATTTGTTTGATTAGTTGAAGGGAGTAGCAATGCTTTCAAATATTGATTTGAGATCAGGGTATCATTAGGTGTGCATCAAAGAAGAAGATATTTACAAGACTGCATTTCGTACCAAGTGTTATCACTCAGGTTGTTCCCTGCTTCCTATAGGGAATATAGCCGAGGTAACCACTAACAGTCTTTTAGCTGCAGGTCCTAGCCTACCTGCAACCAGAGAGGGCTCTCTCTTTGTAATTTAGCTTTGTTTTGAAGTGTTTTAGGCTAGTTATGATGAACAGGGTTTGTTTTTAAGTTTGTTGGATGGTGATCTCAGACAGAGCTGGGTTGCAAGTATATAATTGTTTTTTCCATCAGGCAAAGGAGTCAGTGAACATTTAATCATTGAAAGAGTTTCTTGGTGAAAAGGTAGTACCCTAGAGCAGGATAGGAAAGCTAGGAACAACTTTCAAATCTGGAAATGATGGAATGAAGTCAAGGAATGAAAGGAAATCAAGAATATTTCATTATACTGATAGAGGGAAAATGTATGAATATTGTGCAGGAGAAATTAAGAATTCCTAAACAGTATTCAAAATGAAAGACTTAGTGCAAACATGAGCAGTGAAGAATTCATATTTATGACTAATTCTGAAGAAAAACATAATTAACAGCAGAGATTGAACATATGGTGCATTCAAACAAATCCTATGCTATTCTTCTTCCCTGTTATCAAGATCATGAAACATACATGGAATTTACGAATATAGAGAACATAAATCATGGTTTAGTACAACTTATTGTTCCTTAGCATGACACGGGAATTCTGTAGCAGGTCCCAGAACATCCAATCCACCTTCAGATCATCTAGACATAGTGAACTTGAATGGCCATTTGTATTAATACAGTCTGATATGTTTCAGCGCAGTTCAGAAAGAAGAAATCACCAACCCACAATACATCTCTTTTACAAGTATATATAGGAGTTTTACAAAATATCCCATAGGGAAATATCTGGGCATCAATGTATCCATCTACTTTGACATAAACAATAACTATTTGTGGAAAAATCATGCAGCAATAACTGAGGAATTAAAATCCCTTTACTTGTTGTGGCAGGTGTCCTGTGTGATGTTGACCTTTTGAATCTGGCAGTCGGTGGGTGACCGCTTCCTTGAAATGTTGTCCTGTAGTGCTGTTCTGTGACACCTGGTCTGCACTTTTGAATATTGGCACGAATTTCACCCATTGTTAATTTGAATTTTTGGTAGCTGAGCCATATAATGCAACTTGCTCATGCAGACCATAAATAAGAAGAGAATCAAAACTACTTTAGAATCTGAAGCATACTTTTCCACCAATCCTCAGTTGGCAATTGATGTTTTCTTAATTTGTATAATGTTTCATCAGCTTCAGTGTATGTATAATAATTCGGCCAAACTAGAAAAAGGTGTGCTACCTCATGCTCTATGTAAAACAAATCCTCCAGTTTGTCATATAAACTCTGCCCTGTGAGAGGGACTACTTCTTTTGTACTGCAGGATGATGTTGTGATCTGATTTTGTATAAAGGTACCCAACCTGTTTGCATATTGTTCCTGTTTTAGTAGCCTTCTAGCACTAGTAACCAGGCTAGGTAAACCTTTGGTTTGCAAATTTTAAAGCCTCTGTCTAAAATCATTTACCTCTATCTGCATTTCTTGGCATTTCCTTTCTATACTTTGGACAAAATTCCTCATGGTCAGCACTTTCTTGACTCTTACTATAGTCTCTGTCCTGTTTTAGATGTTTAGTGCTGCCAGCTGGTCACCAGTACTAGTATTCAAAAAGTGAATCAATCGATTGGCTTGCTCAGGCTTATCTGCTAGTAATGTTTTGGCTTTATGAGTTTCATGTTGAGCTACAACCATCAATTCTATTTGGTCAAAAATGGTTTGTATTCCTGTCCATTGTTCAGCAAGAGATTGGCCAATTTTATTCCACAAAATTGTTTTTATCTCAGTCAGGGTTCTATGGAGAGTGAGGTCTTTCTCCAAGGCCTTTATCTTATTTTCCAGGGCCTTTACTTCCCTGGTTTTCTCAGCAACTGTCATCTTTGACTTATCATAACTAGCCTCAATCCTGGCTAGCTTTTCTTTGGTTTCCTTCATCTCTGCCATTTGTAATTCTAGAACCTTAATCTCTTTCATCATGGGCTCCATACTTAAGCTGGCCTCTTGCACTGCTGCTGTTGTTGGATCTACTGAAGTTGATGCACCTACTGCTGAAGTTGAACCTGAGGGAGGTGCTGCTATAGTAACTGTTGTTGAAGGAGCTGTAATTATTGGAGTTTTTTGGGATGGTTGAAGGGCTAACTCTGGCTATTTCCCTCATTGAGCCTCCTCCAATGCTTTTTTTGTTTCTAATATCCTTTGATTCATCCTCATAAGTAGACTTACCACATCCTCTACTTCTTGTTGTTGTGCTACTTCTGCAGTTTGAGGATGTATGGTGACTGGCAGCTTCATTTGTTTTCTCAATGTTGCTATGTCTTCCTACTTTTTTCTAATCAAGGCCTGGGTGCCTTTGGGATCTTTGGGATCGTGTCCCAACTCTATGATGATTTCTTCCAAGGATTTTATCCTATTATCCTTGGCCAATGATGAGGCTTTTTCCAACTCTAACTGGGCAGAAGTACTATATAAGGAGTTCTGCAATCTCTGGGCCAGTAGAGCCTTGTCTGCCAATGTAGAATAAACCATTTCTCCCGTCTGCTTATGTAACTCAATCTATTCTAAAGGATGTATATCTTTTGCCAGGATCTCCAGATTGGTTCTGATGTAGTTTGCAACTGACTATGGCTGCTGTGTAGTAGGCGTGAAGTGACTGAGAGTCATCTTCCCAGCTTCTATATCATAGGATGCCATTAGCCCTTGCTGATTTGTTGGAGCCATTCTCATTAACTAGTTGTAAAGCTAAAACCTTATTGGCTCGTTTCTAGCTTTAATCTCTGTGAATGCCTTTTTGATATCTGAGCCCTTTTGGGTCCGCTGTTTGGAGGATGAAACCTCCCCACCTGGTTGTTTCTCTTGCTCCTGCTGAAAGGAGCTGGCCGATGTTTCCAAAATAGGAGGGATCTGCTGCTCAGAAGTCCCCTCACCTCTGATGTTTCCTATGGCCTCTTCTGTGATTTCCTCCTCGGCATAGGGGTTTAGCCTCTGTCTTTTCTCCCCTTGTTGGTCTGTGGATGTCCCTATGGGTGTACCATCTATTCTATCCCTCTTTTTTCCTCTTTCCTCATTGTGAGGAGTTTGCAACACAGGGATTTCAGGTGCTTTTGTTTGTGTTAGAGGGCTTTGTTCTTGTCCTTTTTCTATATTTGAGGATGGTTGTTCCTCCATTGTGCTTTGTTGTTCAGAATGCTCAATTTCTTTGCCCTTTCCTACTGATGATATGGATTCCTTAGCTGGCTGCCGTGAAGTAGCAGTTGATGTGCTTGCTCCCACTGGTTGAGGTTGTGTGAAAGTGACTTATGCAACATAATCCAGGTCAATTATTTTCTCAATTTCTTTCATCTCTCTCTCTAATTTTTCTTCTTCAGTGAGCTCTTCATCATCTAAGGTGCCCTCTACCCATTCTGGTTGATTGGCATATTGTTCAATGTAGGGGATTGGCTGGTGCACATATCCTAAAAGCCTATGTTTGATTCTTCTAAGGATTATGAAGTGTTCAGTGTCATATGGTGCCCAGTAGAAGCTTTGTTTCAACATGAGTTCTTGTCCTAGCATGTTGTCTGCATCCTTCCATGCTTCTTCCCTTTTGTTGAAAACAAAGCAACCCAACTGGTGTCTGATTTTAAGCTGTGCTTTCTTGTTTTTCCCATGGAAATGGATCAAGTTTGCATTACTGAATTGCCTGAAATATTCCAAGGCAAAAAGTCTCATAGCAACATATCTTGGCAGCTTATAGGGAGACAACTCATAGCCATAAATTCTGATCACTGTGTGGTTTTGGTAGAAGTACCAATCACCAATGTTGTAGCCCTTACAAAGATGCAAGATCCTTTGGATTTCAGCAGTAAGTCTAGTAGGAGGAGTCACCATTAATAAGCAAGTAGCTGAGTAAATGAATAGGTCAATAAACTCACAATATGTGTATGGAGAATAGTGGACTTCATGGAAAACTGAGGTCCAATAAATAACAGATCTTCTGTCTCCTTTTGGGTCTAATCTCCTGAGAGGAACCTTGAAACTATCTGGGTGATAGTAGAGCAACAGGTGGTATATATAAGAGGTGTATTTAAACACTCTTTCTCTCTCCATCATCATGAATTGTTCATGTATCTTGTTTGCTATGAATGTGGCATAGTCATACATGACAACAGGGGGCTGCCCTGGAGTGAATATGGTTAAGAGAAAAAATACAGTCTCATCCACAAATTCTCCTGTTTTGCATCCTAGAATGTATGAAATCATGTCCACCATGAGCTTGACTGTTTCATTAAACGAGGCCTGATGATAAGGAGGAGGATGATCATATTGGCACTGTGGATCCATAAACAACTAACTTACTCTTGATATGTCTGCCTTAAAGAGCCTTGCACCCTGATCCAGCAAGAGTTTCATTGTGAGGGGAACCATAGGCTGAGGAGGCTCAAAGTTCAACATTTCATTTATGGATTGAGGGGTGATATAGAAGACCACAGACCCATCTGAACTGAGAATTGCTCTCAGAGTGGGATCATAGTGTGCATGGCATAAATGAATGAAATCAGGTAGCACATTGACTGATGGCAGGTAATAGATGGGCATATTGGATTGCCAAATTCCTAGAATATCAGTGTTATTTCTGTGATTGTGTTTGAATTGGCACACAACTTTGAGGTGAGAAGTAAGGCCCATCATATCTTTGATCTGAAAGTCTCTATTTGCTAATGGTAGCCACTCTAAGTCCATGTGTGGAGCATTCAAAGGAGCAATGTTCAAGGCTACTGGAGTATCCATGATTTATACTGCTTGTATTGATTGCAATGTAGGTGTAAAATAGCAATAGGAAGTAGAGTTTAAGCTCAGAGGATATTGTGACAGGTAAAAAAAACTGATTTTTACTTCAAATGGACCTCACTGTACAAAGTTTATGGTGAACAACTCACTTGTAGCACTTAGACTAGGTTTTTTGCATCAATTTGCCAAATTACAGGCTCTGTGAATTGAATGTTGAGAGGAAAAAGTTGAAATTCACCCGAAGGGGCACGAGTTTGCAGAGGGAAAGGGAAATTGAGGATTCCCCTTTAGGAAAATAGGTTACAACCAGTCGGAAACAGGGTGGTGGAGTAATTTGACTCAATAATTTAGCGATTCATGGAGTTTGTAGGCGGATACAGATGAACAGAGTGTAGGAGTAGCTTGTTTGCAGAGGAAATTAGTTCAAATTTGCAGGTTTGCGGTGAATTACCAGCTCAAATGAGAAATGTCGGACAGGGAGTGATTGGTAGGAGCGCTAATGGAAGTAAAATGCAGGTACCTTCGGCAATTTGAATAGAGAAGAATAAAAATAGGCTTTCGTGTGAAATGTGGATAAATACCTCTTTACAGGGTGCTGAGGGCACTTGACAGGTGCAGGTCGAGCTATGGACTCGGGCTGCGGAGCCGAATTGCAGGTTGATAGGCTGTATAAGCTTCGAAAGGTGATTTTTTTGTAAAAGCGCATGCATGTCGTTTCCACAACAACAATTAGAAATAAACCAAAAATAGTCATTTTCATGACCTTTAACCAATTTTTGGAATTTTGGCGCTTTTGGCGCTTTTCTCGGATGACGTCATCATGACATATTTTTGTCGTGTAGCGGGTAGGGAAGATGGCATGGCAGCTGACGTAGATGATGATGTGGCACATGACACGGTGGCAGGGTGATGACGTCAGCGGGTGACATGGCGCAAGTACAGTGCAGTGGCAGGCGACGTGGCGGCAACATCATGTGGTGACGTAGGCAAGCGGGGAGGGCGGTAAGTGGTTTGCGTCGGACCGCTTTTGGTACGGGAGTGGTATGTGTCAGGGACCACCTGATGCAATAGGGTGTCGACATCTGTCCCTGTGTACGACAGTGAAACTGTCGACCATCGGGTACTATCGTACTGCTACGAAGGGGTGCCCGATATCCATGCGGACCGTCGGATCTGGGAGAGCCGATCCTACGGTGGACGGGAGAGCAAAACGATCGGAGCTTAGTAGACGAGCGTGGCTGATAAATGTCAATTTTTCACAGCTTCAGGTGGGTTTTAGACTTTAGGTTAAGGATTAATGTGTTTCGGCGCGGAACTGTGGTTATTCGTTTAACCAAGTATTAAATGAAATCCATAATAAAATGTATGCGTGGAGGGTGATAAGGTAAAGTTTTTTATTTAATAGGGTGTTAAATAAATCCTAAGGGTAAGTGAATGCGGAAAGGTTAACATAGGGTCCCAAATGGACCTAATGTTTCCCGACTTTATATTTATATAGCTATATTGCTATGGGGTGGGATATTTAGTTCTTTTGGGGTTTTTATATAGTTTCTTATATAATAGGGGTGGGGAAATGATTTAGAGAACTATACAATAGGGTTAGATGTTAATATGAGTTCTATGGAATGAAAAGGGATGGATGCATGCTAAGTTTGTAGAATGGAAACTTGAGCATAGGGAAATGAATGGATTGTGGAAAGATCAACTTTACACAAGAAATGTGGCTTCTTTTCACTAAGTTAACTCAAATGTCAACTTGGTTTTTAATAAGAATAAAGTGAAACTGGACTATTTGGGCAAATCCCAAGGTCCTTGAGGGGATGTTAGTGAATGATTTCTGAGCGGATGAAGGGGAAGTTAGTCATGCTTCCTTGTTGTACCACCAAACAACTGCCATGGTGCCAATGACATAAATGAGATGAGTCCTTCTTGACAAGATAAAAAGTAATGATAACCTTCTTTCTGCAACCTCAAACTACCTACCCAGCCTAATACACCTAACATTTTTTCTTCCTTTGCATTGGGTGTACTTGAACTGGCAAACCCTGATTATCCTCTTTTTCTTTTGATTGTCCTCCTATCTAAATGTACCCTTATCTCTTCCAAGGGCTCAGATTAAGCAGTTGGGCTCCTTAAATTCTCTACCTAGCTAGCCATCTGCCAAGCTTGAACTGTTTGGACAGGTATTCTTTCTCTATTCTACAATAGCAATTTAAACATGGCATGGTCCAGATTGAACTGTTGGGCCATCCATCAAATGTAATAAGCAGCAGTACCTCCATAGGGTAATCTTGCAAAATAAGATAGCATTGTCATTTTGACTAGCCACTTTCCTGGTCTTTGGTTTGGGGTTCATTTTCATTATTTTTTCTGACCACTTGATTTTCTTGCCTTTTGATTATTCTTTTAAGGCATACCCTCTTTTCATCTTTTAATCTTTTTTGTCTGTTATACAAAATATGGAACCTCTGCAGCATGCAGGGATGAACATATTTAGCACTTCCATTGTCAATCATGAAAAATGAAACCTATTGGTATAGGAATCTAACAGTGGCTCCACTTGGGGATGGATTTTCCTGGTGAAAAGCCAAGAACAACATGTCAGATTGCCTTATTTTTCAATTCTTGTTGTATTTTGAAACTTCCTTGTCTTAGAAACCCTTGATCTGAATCTTTGTAACCCTTATGTAGTACTCTTTAAGATGATCTATGTGAAATTGCAGCTCTGTCTCTTGCTGGTTTTCCTGAGTTCTTATCAGTCATCTTTCTGCTTCCCAAGACTTCCCTCTGATTTGTTTGTGGTACATTCAACATATACACCAAACTTGGTGTAATTGCTTGACTTTTCTTCAAAATCTACTGCATTTGTTTCCTTATCTAACTGCTGTAAATGAAAAATGCTGAAAATACAAATATTTATGTACAACATGTAGTTGTGTTATGTTCATCCAAGGGGATCAAAATAATGTTTGAGCATTCTCCGATTGACTAGGCCTTCTTCAGTATCTGTGCCATCCACACTCTTGAGGAAATAAGTGTTGTTACCTTGTACAGCTTGAATGACAAATGGTCCTTTCCAAAGAAAATCAAATTTCCCATGTTTCCCTTTATCTTCCCTCCTGGAGTCCCATTTTAGCACTTTGTCTCCTATGAAAAAGTCTTTAGCTTTTGTTCTTTTATCAAAGATCTTCTTGAGTTTATCTTGTAGTATCTGAGTTCTATGATATACTTCTTCTCTTGTCTGCTGCAAGTGTATAGTTTGATTGATCCTTCTCTGAATGTCATTAGGCTCTGCTTGTATTTCTTGTAGCAACTTAATCACAGGGATTCCTAAAGAAGAGGGGAATCTTGCCTCCATTCCATAAATCAACTCATATGGGCTTGTTCCAATGGATCTTTTGGTGTTCATCCTATCTGCCCATAGTGCATTAACAAGCTTTTTGTGCCAATTCTTTTTATTCTCTTCCAGGATCTTTTTGATGATGTTGATGAGGCTCTTGTTGGAGGATTCAGCTAGACCATTACCTTGAGGGTAATAGGCTGTGGAGTGACCTAGGGTAATATGGTATTTGTGACAAAAACTGATCATTCTTTTGGATTTAAAGGTAGCTGCATTGTCTGTCATGATCTTTTTTGGACAGCCAAATCTAGATAGGATATTGGTCTCTAGGAATTGTATGATGATTGAGTCATTGGCTTGCCTACACGGGATGGCCTCTATCCACTTGGTAAATTAATCTGTGGCTGTTAAAATCTATCTATGTTGGCCAGAAGATGAAGGGTGGATTTCCCCAATGAATTCTAAACCCCATTGTTGAAATGGCCTTTCAGTTGAAAGAGGTTTGAGGGGGAGGGGTAGCAATTTTTTCTTGCCTTCAAAGATTTGGCATTTATGGCAAGACATTACAAATTTTCTAACATCAGCAAATAGGGAGGGCCAATAAAATCCAGCCCTTAGGATTTTATCAGCTGTTGATTTCCAATATAAGTGTCCTCCATAATCTCCTGCATGAAATTCCTTGAGGACTCTGTCAGTTTCATCCAAAGTTAGGCAATTAAGAAAAATACCTTCATGATTTTTCCAAAACAATACATTATCTAAGATACAAAACCTTGAAGCTTTCATTTTCAAGAATCTCTTTTTGGTTCTGGATAACCCTGGAGGAGCTTGTAGGTTTAACAATACAAAACATATGTCAGTATACCAGGGTGATTGTAAAAAGGCTTGATTGATCCATGGAGTCGCCATCTCCTGCTCATTATCCAGTTCATTGATGTCTATGGCTTGAAAGTTGGTTTCAGTCATTAGTTTAGCTAACCCTTGTCCTTTTATGAGTTTTGTTGGCTTTATCTCAATGTCATATTCTAAAATGTTGGCTATCCATTTGCCTTTTTTACCTTCAATTCCTTCTTGAGTAAGAATGTCTTTAACCACAGCATTAGGAACATAGGCAATTATGTGAGAGTACAAGATATAGACTCTAAAATCTTTTATGGCCTTCACAAGGGCATATGCGTGCTTCTCCATGATTTGGTATTTGAGTGGGGCATCTTTGAGTGTTTTGCTGAAAAAAGCAATGGGTTTCTCATGTCCTGAATCATGTTTTTGTAATAGGACAACAGCAATAATGTGCTCAGATGCAAAGGAAAAGATCATAAAATCTTTATCAAACCTAGGACTTGTAAGAACAGGAGTTTTTGTCAAATCTATCTTGATTTCCTCAAAGGCCTACTTGGCTTCTATTGTCCATAGACTTTAGAATATTTCTTGAGCATATTATTCAGCAATCTTATTAGCTCAGCCAAATTGGGAATGAATCTTCTCAAGAAGTTAATCTAGCCTAAAAAAGCTTGTAGTTCTTTGATGTTTCTTGGATGAGGAACTTGAAGGATAGCTTGAATTTTGTCCGGGTCAATTCTTATACCATCTTTTGAAATGATATGACCTAGGAGCTTGCCTTCTTCTAGGCCAAACAGAGATTTCTTTGGATTTAAGTATATGCCATATTTTCTGCAAATTAGGAACACTTGTCTGAGATGTTTTAAATGTTCTTGATCTGATTTTGAGAAAGCAGTGAGATCATCAAGGTATATGACTAAAAAATCATGGATCTCCTTAGCAAAGGCTATGTCCATTGCCCTCTGAAATGTGGCTCCTGCATTCTTGAGTCCAAAAGGCATTTTGACATATTTAAAAGTTCCCCGGGGTGTTGTAAAGGCTGTTTTGTCTTGGTCATCTGGGTGAACTAAAATCTGATTGAATCCCGAGAAGCCATCTAATAATGAAATCCTTGAAGCCCCCACTACCCTTTGCAGGATATGATCCATTTTTGGTAATGGGTAGTGGTCTTTGAGAGAGACTTTATTCAAATTTCTCAAGTCAACACAAAGTCTTATCTCTCCAATTTTCTTTCTAGTGGGGACTAGGTTTGAGATCCACTCTGAGAATCTGATAGGTGCTATGATTCCAGCTTTAAACATTCGTTTAACTTCTTTTTCCATCAGGGGAAGGAGGACTGGATTAATCCTCCTCAGCTTTTGTTTAAAAGGCTTCTGGTTTTCTTTCAAGGGTACTATATGTTGGATGGCAAAAGTGTTATAGGATTTAAGATCCTCATAGCTCCAAGCAAACACATCTTGGAACTCTTTAAACAACTCAATGTATTTTAGCTTTTTTTCAGGAGGTAATGTTTTGGAAAGTTTTATCATTTTAGGATTTTCTATTCCCAATGTTACAGTCCTCAATTTCTGCATTTAAGGGCTGCATTTTTGGTTTTCTAGAAATGTCATTTGAATCAAAAATATCTTCTAAGGGCGTTAAACCAGTGGACAGGAAATTGTCCTTTAGTTCGATTACTTCAAATTCATCCTCAATCACTTCACCAAAATCTGTTTGTTTTAGCTTTTGTAAGTTTGTACAATCAAAGGTTGTTGGATGCAAAATCAGATTTGTTGTTTCAACTAATATACCTGGTTCAACCTTGTCAATTTGTTGTTGATCATCAATAGTGCTTGTGTCTATGTTTATATTTGAGAATTCCTCTTTCATTGTCAAGAAATTATTTATTTGGGTATCATTCTCAAATACTTGCCAATTTTTTACATTATCTGGGACAGCAGGTCTGTGTTTGATCTCAGCAGTGAAGTGGTGATTGGGCTCAAAAGGAAGTTTACAAGTGCTGGCAAAAGTTGCCAAACTATGTGCATGTAAGTTGCGACTTCTTGGAATTTTAGTGAGCTGAAATTCTAAGAAGTTGCTAAGTAATCCAGTTGCTGCCCCCCTGTAAGACCTTAGCCTGATATCGTTTGTAACAAAATTTCCCTTCATCTGTTGTATAATCAAATCTGAGTCCCCTAGAATTGAAATCTTAGTTGCCCCTAGACTTCTAATTTGTTTGAGACCCAATAGGAGGGCTTCATATTCAGCCATGTTGTTTGTGCATCTGAAATTTAGCCTATATGCATGACCTTGAGCATGGTCATTCTGCACGTTGTGTATCCAAACACCTGCCCCTGCTCCTAATTTGTTCATTGACCCATCAAACTCTAAGTACCATAAGATTTCATGATTATGGATAGCTTTAATAGTTTTGCAAGCTTGTTCAGTAGGCAGGTTTGGCTTTTGTAACTCATGTGATATGTCATTTTGCTTTGTTGCATCAATCACATCAAAACCTTTTTGATCTGGGGCACTAGATTGTTCATTCATGCTTTCTGTTTGTGTTGTTTTCAGGAGTTTGACATCAGCTTTGGGACATATGTCAGCATTGTATAAGATAAATGAATCCATGTCATAGTGAATAGAATAGATGGGGAAGTTTTGGGGCTTTTCTTGACTGCTAACCACATATTTCATCAATCTTTCTTGGTATAATCTCTTTGGCTGGCCAAAGACTGAAATTGTGGCATAGGACATGTCAAGCTGCAGGGATCCTTGGAGTTTGGCACCCCAAGATCTGGACAAAAGCATACCATACTTATGTGGAATGTCAACTACCACCACATCCATCAAAATTGTCTTAGCTGGATATTGGACTAAAGAAACACAAATATCTTTTATAATGCCCAGGCACTTGACCTGGCTAGAATCAAATGAGAATAAGTCCTTATAGGGCCTTGTGATGTCAAGATCTAGCTTTTCCATCACTGACTTGGGAAATAAATTAGGGGAAGCACCTGAGTCAGACATTGCGTTGTGCAACACTTTGTCATGAATGTTTAACCTCACATAGAAGGGAGGAACTCCTCCATCTACTGATTTACCATTGACTTCTGGACCAAAAATTAGTTCTGGTTGATCATCCAAAACATTTACTGCATCCCTATTCTCTGGTGTTTGCAGTGACCTATTGATTGGTTGTCTGTAAACTTCATGTTTGGCCAATTCAGAGAGAGGAATGGCTATTTTCAGCTTGCCAATTTCTGTTTCTAAGTTAAAAGGTTTTTCTATCTGATTTTTCAAATTCAGGGTAGCAAACTTCTCTTTTTCAAGTAAACTTTCTTTGACTTTCTCTTGGTTATGGGTATTGTTATAAGGTACCTCTGATTTGTCATTATTTTCTGGAGGGTTATTCAAATCTTCTGTTGAAGAATGGGGTGTGAATGAATTGTTTCTTGAAGGTTGTAAGTCTGATATATCCTCCACAGTGACTTCCTTTTGGTGGGTTTTATCAGAGGATTCTGTTGGGACAGCATTATCCTTTGTTTTCTTCAGTTGTTTAGTATCTTTCAGATTGGTAGGCTAAGGTACATCTATGGTTCTGCTTCTTAATTTTTACTGTTTATGAACCTCATAGACTGTTGTATCATAGCCTTCTCTAAAATCAAATGACTCTCCAGATTTAGTTTGAAATTGATTGAATTCATCGGCCTCTTGGTCATCTTGAGTTAGAAAAACTTGTTGTTCGCTATCTAGGCCCATTAAGTTAATGTGAGGATCCTCTGTCGGTTCACTTGAGGTTGAGGCCTCTGCATAATTCTCTTGAAATGGAGGCCTGATATTCTGATCAGGTCCAGTCCTTCCAGTAATAGGGTTTTGGCCTTTTCTAAAGTTTGGAGTCCTTGTTGAGTTACTTGGTTGCCCTTCCCAGGATGATTTTCTTTCAATTGTCTCTACCATATCTCCTAATCTATCCATTCCTTTTATGATTGCATCAAGTTTTTGCTCAAATGCTGAAGGTTCTTCTTTGAATTTTGTTCTTCTTTCAGTTCTAGCTCGGTTTCGTTTGGCAATTAGGTTTGCCTCTACACTAACAGCTACATTCTGCATGTCTGCTAGGCTTGGAGGGGCTCTTTCCCTCAGCTGATATGCCATGTCTGAATCAAATCCATCAGGGAATTTGATCAAGGCTAAGTCGGGTGGGGGTCTAAGGTTTTGTGGGATGGCATTATATGCATTGTTGAACCTAGCACAATAGTCTTGGACAGTTTCTTGTGGACCCCTTTTTAGATTGTCATACTCAGTTAATATATGTAAAGGGTTTTTCTTCTTTTCCCATCTGTTTAAGAAGACTTGATATAGGGCCTCGGGATCAGCTATAGAGTTTGCAGTAAGGGACCTAAACCAGGTCCTTACATCACCAGTTAGACTTTGAACAAAGATCTTCATCCTTACACCATCATCATCAATTTCATAGTTTTCAAAATAGTCCTGCATCTTCTTGGTGTGCATTTGGGCTGTATAGGAACCAACACTATCAAAATAAGTGATCTTACTTTGATAATCCTGAGGCATAGCCCCTGGATTGGCAGGTAGCTATAAAGGAGCATAACGATTTGCCATACTTACAGGGATAAATGGGACTGCTGGAACAACAGGGACGATGGTAGATATATGTGTGATAGATGGAGGAGTGGAGAATGTGCTTTGAGAAGTGGATGAAGAACTAGGAGACGTAGGGGCAATATGAGGATGAACTGAAGCTTTAGCAGGGGTTGGGATATAGCTTGGTTGAACTGTTTCAGGACTTGAATCAGCAAAGTCTTCTTGTTGCTCTTGTTTCCTAAGGATCTTAGGGATTAAATTGGGATTTTCAAAAATAGCTGGAGGATCTAGGTCAGGATTTGACCTTGTGTAATGAGTTTTCTTCTTTGGAGCCAGCTTCTAGATTTGTTTTTTGGTGTTTTTCTGGGAATGTTTTATAGTCATAGGAGATTCTTTTGAAAAATAGGAAGCTTGGTATCTCCTTTGACTATGTGAAACATGGAAACTTATTTATCCCTAGCGGAGTCGCCAATGATGTTATCACTCAGGTTGTTCCCTGCTTCCTGTAGGGAATACGGCCGAGGTAACCACTAACCAGTCTTTTAGCTGCAGGTCCTAGCCTACCTGCAACCAGAGAGGGCTCTCTCTTTGTAATTTAGCTTTATTTTGAAGTGTTTTAGGCTAGTTATGATGAACAGGGTTTGGTTTTAAGTTTGTTGGATGGTGATCTTAGACAGAGCTGGGTTGCAAGTATATGACTGTTTTTTCCTTCGGGCAATGGAGTCACTGAACATGTAATCGTTGAAAGAATTTCTTGGTGAAAAGGTAGTACCACAGAGCAGGATAGGCAAGCTAGGAACAAATTTCAAATCTATAAATAATGGAATGAAGTCAGGGAATGAAAGGGAATCAAGAATATTTCATTATACTGACAGAGGGAAAATGTATGAATATTGTGCAGGAGAAATTAAGAATTCCTAAACAGTATTCAAAATGAAAGAATTAGTGCAAACATGAGCAGTGAAGAATTCATACTTATGACTAATTCTGAAGAAAAACATAATTTACAGCAGAGATTGAACATAGGGTGCATTCAAACAAATCCTATGCTATTCTTCTTCCCTGTTATCAAGATCATGAAACATACATGGAATTTACGAATATAGAGAACATAAAACATGGTTTAGTACAACTTATTGTTCCTTAGCATGAGACAGGAATTCTGTAGAAGGTCACAGAACATCCAATCCACCTTCAAATCATCTAGACACAGTGAACTTCAATGGAAATTTGTATTAATACAGTCTGATATGTTATAGCGCAGTTCAGAAAGAAGAAATGACCAACCCACAATACATCTCTTTTACAAGTATATATAGGAGTTTTACAAAATATCCCATAGGGAAATATCTGGGCATCAATGTATCCATCTACTCTGACATAAACAATAACTATTTGTGGAAAAATCACGCAACAATAACTGAGGAATTAAAATCCCTTTACTCGTTGTGGCAGGTGTCCTTTGTGTTGTTGACCTTTTGACTCTGGCAGTCGGTGGGTTACCGCTTCCTTGAAACGTTGTCCTGTAGTGCTGTCCTATGCCACCTGGTCTGCGCTTTTGAATATTGGCACGAAATTCACCCACTGTTAATTTGAATTTTCTGGTAGCTGAGCCATATAATGCAACTTGCTCATGCAGACCATAAATAAGAAGAGAATCAAAACTACTTTAGAATCTAAAGCAGACTTTGCCATCAATCCTCACTTGGCAATTAATTTTTTCTTAATTTGTATAATGTTTCATCAGCTTCAGTGTATGTATAATAATTCGGCCAAACTTGAAAAAGGTGTGCTACCTCATGCTCTATGTAAAACAAATCCTCCAGTTTGTCATATAAACTCTGCCCTGTGGGAGGGACTGCTTCTTCTGTACTACTCGATGATGCTGTGATCTGATTTTGTATAAAGGTACTCAACCTGTTTGCATACTGTTCCTGTTTTAGTAGCCTTCCAGCACTAGTAACCAGGCTGGGTAAACCTTTGGTTTGCAAATTTGCAAGCTTCTGTCTAAAAGCATTTACCTCTATCTGTGTTTCCTAGCATTTCCTTTCTATACTTTGGACAAAATTCCTCATTGTCAGCACTTTCTTGACTCTTACTATACTCTCTATCATGTTCTGGATGTTTAGTGCTGCCAGCTGGTCACCAGTACTAGTATTCAAAAAGTGAATCAATCCATTGGCTTTCTCAGGCTTATCTACTAGTAATGTTCTGGCTTTATGAGTTTCATGTTGAGCTACAGCCATCAATTCTATTTGGTCAAAAATGGTTTGTATTCCTGTCCATTGTTCAGCAAGAGATTGGCCAATTTTATTCCACAAAATTGTTTTTATCTCAGTCAGGGTTCTATGGAGATTGAGGTCTTTCTCCAAGGCCTTTATCTTATTTTCCAGGGCCTTTACTTCCCTGGTTTTCTCAGCAACTGTCATCTTTGACTTATCATAACTAGCCTCAATCTTGGCTAGCTTTTCTTTGGTTTCCTTCATCTCTGCCATTTGTAATTCTAGAACCTTAATCTCTTTCATCATGGCCTCCATACTTAAGTTGGCCTCTTGCACTGTTGCTGCTGTTGGATCTGCTGAAGTTAATGCACCTGCTGCTAAAGTTGAACCTGAGGGAGGTGCTGCTGTAGTAACTATTGTTGAAGGAGCAGTAATTATTGGAGTTGTTTGGGATGGTTGAAGGGCTAACTCTGGTTGTTTCCCTCGTTGAGCCTCCTCCAATGCTTTTTCTGTTTCTAATATCCTTTGATTCATCCTCATAAGTAGACTTACCACATCCTCTACTTCTTGTTGTTGCGCTACTTCTGCAGTTTGAGGATGTATGGTGACTAGTAGCTTCATTTGTTTTCTCAATGATTCTATGTCTTCCTCCTCTTTTCTAATCAAGGCCTGGGTGCCTTTGGGATCTTTGGGATCGTGTCCCAACTCTATGATGATTTCTTCCAAGGATTTTATCCTATTATCCTTGGCCAATGATGAGGATTTTTCCAACTCTAAGTGGGAAGAAGTACTGTATAAGGAGTTCTGCAATCTATGGGCCAGTAGAGCCTTGTGTGCCAATGTAGAATAAACCATTTCTCCCGTCTGCTTATGTAACTCAATCTGGTCTAAAGGATGTATATCTTTTGCTAAGACCTCCAGATTGGTTCTGATGTAGTCTACAGCTGACTGTGGCTATTGTGTAGTAGGCCTAAAGTGACTGAGAGTCATCTTCCTGGCTTCTATATCATAGGCTACCATTAGCCTTTGCTAGTTTGTTGGAGCCATTCTAATTAACTGGTTGTAAAGCTGAAACCTTATTGGCTCATTTCTAGCTTTAATCTCTGTGAATGCCTTTTTGATATCTGATCCCTTTTGGTTCTGTTGTTTGGAGGATGAAACCTCCCCACCTGGTTGTTTCTCTTTCTCTTGCTGAAAGGAGTTGGCCGATGTTTCCAAAATAGGAGGGATCTGCTGCTCAGAAGTCCCCTCACCTCTGATGTTTCCTATGGTCTCTTCTGTGATTTCCTCCTCGGCATAGGGGTTTAGCCTCTATATTTTCTCCCCTTGCTGGTCTGTGGATGTCCCTGTGGGTGTACCATCTATTCTATCCCTCTTTTTGCCTCTTTCCTCATTGTGAGGAGTTTGTAGCACAGGGATTTCAAGTGCTTTTGTTTGTGTTAGAGGGCTTTGTTCTTGTCCTTTTTCGAGATTTAAGGATGGATTCTCCTCCATTGTGCTTTTTTGTTCAGAATGCTCAATTTCTTTGCCCTTTCCTGCTGATGGTATGGCTTCCTTAGCTGGCTGCCGTGAAGTATCAGTTGATGTTCTTGCTCCCACTGGTTGAGGCTGTGTGAAAGTGACTTGTGCAACATAATCCACGTCAATTATTTTCTCAATTTCTTTCATCTCTCTCTCTTGAATTTTTCTTCTTCAGTGAACTCTTCATCATCTAAGGTGCCCTCTACCCATTCTGGTTGATTGGCATATTGTTCAATGTAGGGGATTGGCTGGTGCACATATCCTGAAAGCCTGTGTTTCATTCTTCTAAGGCTTATGAAGTGTTCAGGGTCATATGGTGCCCAGTAGAAGCTCTATTTCAACATGAGTTCTTGTCCTAGCATGTTGTCTGCATCCTTCTGTGCTTCTTCCCTTTTGTTGAAAACAAAGGGACCCAACTGGTGTCTGATTTTAAGCTATGATTTCTTGTTTTTCCCATGGAAATGGGTCAAGTCTGCATTACTGAATTGCCTGAAATATTCCAAGGCAAAAAGTCTCATAGGGACATATCTTGGTAGCTTATAGGGAGACAACTCATAGCCATAAATTCTGATCACTGTGTGGTTTTGGTAGAAGTACCAATCACCAATGCTATAGCCCTTAGAAAGATGCAAGATCCTTTGCATTTCAGTAGTAAGTCTAGTAGGAGGAGTCACCACTAATAGGCAAGTAGCTGGGTAAATGAATAGGTCAATAAACTCACAATATGTGTATGGAGAATAGTGGACTTCATGGAAAACTAAGGTCCAATAAATAACAGATCTCTTCTCTCCTTTTGGTTCTAATCTCCTGAGAGGAACCTTGAAACTATCTGGGTGATAGTAGAGCAGCAGGTGGTATATATAAGAGGTGTATTTAAACACTCTTTCTCTCTCCATCATCATGAATTGTTCATGTATCTTGTTTGATATGAATGTGGCATAGTCATACATGACAGCAGGGGGCTGCCCTCAAGTGAATATGGTTAAGAGAAAAAATATAGTCTCATCCACAAATTCTCCTGTTTTGCATCCTAGAATGTATGAAATCATGTCCACCATGAGCTTACCTATTTCATTAAACGAGGCCTGATGATAGGGAGGAGGATGATCATATTGGCACTGTGGATCCATAAATAGCTGACTTACTCTTGATATTTCTGCCTTAAAGAGCCTTGCACCCTGATCCAGCAAGAGTTTCATTATGAGGGGAACCAGAGGCTGAGGAGGCTCAAAGTTCAGCATTGCATTTATGGATTGAAGGGTGATATAGAAGAGCACAAACCCATCTGGACTGAGAATTTCTCTCAGAGTGGGCTCATAGTGTGCATGGCATAAATGAATGAAATCAGGTAGCACATTAACTGATGGCAGGTAATATATGGGCATACTGGATTGCCAAATTCCTAGAATATCAATTTTATTTCTGTGATTGTGTTTGAATTGGCACACAACTTTGAGGTGAGAAGTAAGGCCCATCATATCTTTGATCTAAAAGTCTCTGTCTGCTAATGGTAGCCACTCTAAGTCAATGTGTGGAACATTCAAAGGAGCAATGTTCAAGGCTACTGGAGTATCCATGATTTATACTGCTTGTATTGATTGGAATGTAGGTATAAAACAACAATAGGAAGTAGAGTTTAAGCTCAGAGGATATTGTGACAGGTAAAAAAAAACTGATTTTTACTTCAAATGGACCTCACTGTACAGAGTTTATGGTGAACAAAACACTTGCAACACTTAGACTGGGTTTTTTGCATCAATTTGCCAAATTACAGGCTCTGTGAATTGAATGCCGAGAGGACAAAGTTGAAATTCACCTGAAGGGGCACGAGTTTGCAAAGGGAAAGGAAAATTGAGGATTCCCCTTTAGGAAAATAGGTTACAACTAGTCGGAAACAGGGCGCTGGAGTAATTTGACTCAATAATTTAGCGATTCGTGGAGTTTGTAGGCGGATACAGATGAACAGAGTGTAGAATAGCTTGTTTGCAGAGGAAATTAGTTCAAATTTGCAGGTTTGTGGTGAATTACCAACTCAAATGAGAAATGTCAGACAGGGAGTGATTGGTAGGAGTGCTAATGGAAGTAAAATGAAGTACCTTCGGCAATTTGAACAGAGAAGAATAAAAACAGGGCTTTCGTGTGAAATGTGGATAAATACCTCTTTACAGGGCGCTGAGGGCACTTGACAGATGCAAGTCGAGCTATGGAGTCGAGCTGCGGAGCGAAATTGCAGGTTGATAGGCTGTATAAGCTCCGGAAGGTGATTTGTTTGTAAAAGTGCATGCACGTTGTTTCCACAGCAACAATTAGAAATAAACCAAAAATAGTCGCTTTCACGACTTTTAACCAATTTTTGGAATTTTGGCGTTTTTGGCGCTTTTCTCGGATGACGTCATCATGACGTATTTTTGTCGTGTAGCGGGTACGAAAGATGATGTGGCAGCTGACGTAGATGATGATGTGGCACATTACATGGTGGTAGGGTGATGAAATCAACGAGTGACATGGCACAGGTACAGTGCAATGGCAGGCGACGTGGCGGCAACTTCATGTGGTGACGTAGGCAAGCGGGGAGGGCGGTAAGTGATTTGCGTCAGACCGCTTTTGGTACGGGAGTGGTATGTGTCAGGGGCATCCCGATGCAATAGGGTGTCGACAGCTATCCCGGTGTACGACAGTGAAACCGTTGACCATCGGGTACTATCGTATCCTTACGAAGGGGCACCCGATGTGCATGCGAACAATCGGATCTGGGAGAGTCGATCCTACGGTGGACGGGAGGGCAAAACGACCAGAGCTTAGTAGACGAGCGCGGCCGATAAATGTCAATTTTTCTTGGCTTCGGGTGGGTTTTAGACTTTAGGTTAAGGATTAATGTGTTTCGGCGCGGGACTGTGGTTATTCGTTTAACCAAGTAATAAATGAAATCCATAATAAAATGTATGCGCGGAGGGTGATAAGGTAAAGTTTTTTATTTAACAGGGTGTTAAATAAATCCTAAGGGTAAGTGAACGTGGAAAGGTTAACATAGGGTCCCAAATGGACCTAATTTTTCCCGACTTTATATTTATATAGCTATATTGCTATGGGGTGGGATATTTAGTTTTTTTGGTGTTTTTATATAGTTTCTTGTATAATAGGGGTGGGGAAATGATTTAGGGAACTATACAATAGGGTTAGATGTTAATATGAGTTCTATGGAATGAAAAGGGATGGATGCATGCTAAATTTATAGAATGGAAACTTGAGCATAGGGAAATGAATGGATTGTGGAAAGATCAACTTTACACAAGAAATGTGGCTTCTTTTCACTAAGTTAACTCAAATTTCAACTTGGTTTTTAAGAAGAATAAAGTGAAACTGGACTATTTGGGCAAATCCCAAGGTCCTTGAGGGGATGTTAGTGAATGATTTATGAGGGGATGAAGGGGAAGTTAGTCATGCTTCCTTGTTGTACCACCAAACAACTGCCATGGTGCCAATGCCATAAATGAGATGAGTCCTTCTTGATAAGATAAAAAGTAATGATAACCTTGTTTCTGCAACCTCAAACTACCTACCCAGCCTAATACAGCTAACATTTTTTCTTCCTTTGCATTGGGTGCACTTGAACTAGCAAACCCTGATTATCCTATTTTTCTTTTGACTGTCCTCCTATCTAAATGTACCCTTATTTCTTCCAAGGGCCCAGATTAAGCAGTTGGGCTCCTTAAATTCTCTACCTAGCTAGCCATCTGCCAAGCTTGAACTGTTTGGACAGGTATTCTTTCTCTATTCTACAACAACAATTTAAACATGGCATGGTCCAGATTGAACTGTTGGGCCATCCATCAAATGTAATAAGCAGTAGTACCTCCACAGGGTAATCTTGCAAAATAAGATAGCAGTGGCATTTTGACTAGCCACTTTCCTGGTCTTTGGTTTGGGGTTCATTTTCATTATTTTTTCTAACTACTTGATTTTCTTGCCTTTTGATTATTCTTTTAAAGCATACCCTCTTTTCATCTTTTAATCTTCTTTGTCTGTTATACAAAATATGGAACCTCTGCAGCATGCAGGGATGAACATATTTAACACTCCCACTGTCAATCATGATAAATGAAACCTATTGGTATAGGAATCTAACACCAAGTATAGACATTATAAGTTCATAGTGGTTCCTTTTGGTCTTACTAATGCTCTAGCTACTTTTATGTGTTTAATGAATAGTGTGTTGCATCCTCATCTCCACAAGTTTGTGATAGTGTTTATTGATGATATATTGATATATTACAAGAATGATTGGAAGGGCATGCGGAGCACCTAGAAGCAATATTTATATTGTTGATAGAGAATCAATTGTATTCTGATCTTAGCAAGTGTAGTTTCTTTCATACTGAAGTTCAATACTTGGGGCATGTTTTTTCCAAGGAAGGTATAGAAGTGGACCCTGAAAATATTAAAGCTATCATGGAGTAGTCATCTCATAGGAATGTGGATGAGGTCATATCATTCATGGGACTAGCAAGTTACTATGAAAGGTTCATCAGAAAAGTCTCAAATATTTCCTATCATATTACATCTGTGCAAATAAAAGGGGAGAGGATTGAATGGACTAAGGAGTGTGCAGCTAGTTTTGAGCAGTTGAAACATTTTCTTACAAATGCTCAAGTTTTGAAGAATGCAAATCTTGATAAGGAAATCGTGGTATGTATAGATGTTTGCAAGAAAGGACTTTGTGGAGTCTTGATGTATGAAAGGCAGGTGGTATGTGATGAGCCAAGGAAGCTAAATGAGCACGAGTAGAACTATGTGACTCATGATCTTCAGTTTGCAGTTATCATTCATGCATTGAAGTTGTGGAGACATACTCTTGGCAAGAAGTTTATTCTAACCAACCTAATATGAATGCCATGAAATCTATATGGTTGGATACTCTCAGTGAGTTTGACTTTTAGATCAGGTACATCAATGACAAGGAGAAAAAGGTTGCAGATGCTCTCAGTAGAAGAGTACATGTGAATCATATTGCAATTATAAGCTCTTATGGCACAGATTTACAAGAGCGGATCTTGCAAGCGAGAAAACATGATGACAAGTATCATCAACTGAGGAATGGGTTACAATAGTAGAGTGAAGATGATAGGGATGAGGAGTATTGCCTCACAACATATGGCTTGGTCAGATTCAGGAAGAAAAATTATGTGTCAGATAGAATTGAGCTCAAGAAGCTTATCTTGAGGGAGTTTCATGTCAAGCCATATTTAGGTCACTCAAGATATTAGAAGAATTTGACAATAGTCAAGAAGTTCTACCATTGGCTGAACTTGAAGAAAGAGGTGGTTGAGTTTGTTACTAGATGTTTAGACAATCAACAGGTGAAAGCAGAGTGTAAGAATTCAGTTGGTTTATTGTAGCCGATTTCGATTCTATAATGGAAATGGGAGATCATTTCCATGGACTTTACTACAATTTTTTCGAAGACAACGAGATAGCATGATTCCATCATGGTTGTGGTTGACAAGTTGAGCAAGGTAGCTCACTTCATTGCAGTGAAGTCTACTAATTTGGCTAGTGAGGTAGCTCAGATCTCCATCAGGGAGATAGTGAGGTTGCATGGTGTTCCCAAGAAGATCATATCAAATAGAGATTCCAAGTTCACTTCCAAGTTTTGGAACGAGTTGTTTGTAGGCTTGGGGATAGAGTTGGCCTTCACAACTTATCATCTATAGACAAATGGATAGAGAGACAGGGTTAATAGGATTTTGGAGGACATGTTGAGGATGTATGTCATGCATCAACATTGGAAGTGGGAAGAGTATATTCCACTGGTCTAGTTTTCATATAACAATGGGTATCAGGAATCCTTGAAGATGTGTCCATTTGAGGCTCTCTATGGACAAAGTTGTAATATTCCTGTCAACTGGAGTGATCTAGTTTATAGGGTATTGATTGGACCAAACATGTTGGTTGAGATGAAGCAGGAGAAGGAGGTTATTAAAAAGAATTTGAAGGCAACACAAGATAAGAAGAAGACTTTTGCATATCAGCATAGAGAATTCAAGGAATTTTAGGTTGGGTAGTATGCGTACTTTCACATCAAACCCAAGTGGAGCTCCTTGAGGATAGGGTCAATGTGCCAAGCTAAAATCTCGATATTGTGGGCCTTTTTAGATCCTTAAGAGGACTAGACCAATGGCCTACCGACTTCCACTACCTATAATAGTGAAAGTCCATGATGTTTTCTATGTTTCATTGCTTAAGGGACATGTGCAAGATGTTAATCACGTGATTTATTGGTCTATATTGCAGTTGGAACCAGAGGGAGAATTCCAGCTAGAACCAGAATGCATATTGCAGCGGAAACATCTCATGCTCTGGAGTAGAGAAACCGAGCAAGTTAAAGTGTAGTGGAAGCACTTTGGGCCTGATGAAGCTGCATGGGAGATGATTAATCAAATGCGAGTTATGTATCCTTCTTTATTTTCTAGCTGAGAAGATGTGCTCTGCTTTATATTTATATATGTATATGTGTATTGTAAATACTTCCTCAAGTTGTCTTATAAAGCTCCAATGAGTAGTATGGTGTTCATGGTTTCAATAATTTGGTATGATGTAAATGTTGCATAAACTTGTGTTATAAAGATTCATGGTTAGCATGTTTTTTTTTTATAAGCATCATTGAACACCCAAGACGGTGTTCCCCAAAGGGCAAGGGGTTCTTAACAGCCACTGGTTGATTTTCCATGTAAATAAAATAATATCAAGGTCATGGCACACATATTCCAAGATGAATGTTAGGTAAAACATTATAGTGCGCATCACTTGTGGATTAATAAGGGCTATGCAAACTGGCAAGGGAAAAGAGGCAATAATTGTCATTTAATTATGAAAATAAAGGAAAATAAGAGAAAACGAAGGTGAAAAGACACATATTTGTATGCAAGAGAAATTAGAGGAAAATGAAGAAAATAGAGGCATCAATGATAAAAAAATATTTAGAGAAATAGTTCATATATTTTGATCAGTTTTAGCATTTTTCAGTTCAGTTTCTGGCTCTCTCATTTCATTCTCTCATTCTCTCATATTCTTTCACACTTAGAAAATTTTGGAGCATGCTTGGATCACTATAGTATTCACTTGGATTGGAGAAAGAAAGGAAGTGAAATGAGATTGTTGGATCAATAGATACAATTGGATTACTTTGTAGGTAACAGATTGCATGTGTGATTTCCTTCTTGATTTTTTGATGCATGGTATATGCACGTGATTCCTTGGTTCTTTGTTGTCATTAGCATGGATATTTTCCTAGATTGACAGTGGTTTCAGCCTTGCCTTACCATTTCCTGGATAGCCATGGTGTTGTGGGTTTCCCACTTGTTTTTCTAAATTTTTCTCAGGTTCCCTATGGTTATGGGTTGGAAAAACACTATGGAAGCCCTGGAACAGTCTAGGTTGAGTTACTAGATCCTGGATCCATAGGTTGGTACAAATTCTCTAGAGCCTTTGGTGGGTTGAGATACTAGTTCCTCGAGCCGTGGTTGGAATAAATGCTCTGGATCCCTGGAAGGCTATGGGTTGAGTTACTAGTTGCTAGAGCCTCAGAAAACTTGGGTAGAGACTGATCTGGTTGATGTTAGTGATTCCTGTACCTTAAAGGTGGAGTCACTATGGTTGAGGGTTGAGGTGGCTTTTCCTCTAGAAACCTTAGCTTGGTTTTGTTTTGGTTTAACCCATGAGATCCCACATTCATTCTTTGAATATGGCAAGGGGGTGATTGGCTGAAAGAGAGATTTGGTTCAGCCCAATATATATTCAGGTGGTACGTGGAAGTCCTTGACTTGGTTGGAAATTTCATATGTTAATATGATATATTTTACTAATGTGATATATGAGCATTTATGGTGATTATGTTGGTGCTTTTATGGTTGATTTTCAATGGTATCTATTTTTCTTATTTGTTGGTTATATGTTGGTTTTATGATTAAATATATCTATGGCTATTTACATGTTCGATAAAGTATTGAATGGTTGATGAATGCATGGGATAACAAGTGTTATTGAAGCTATCTAGTGAGGGACTATAGCCCTCTTGCTAATTGTTATATGGAAATCATAAGTTTATGATCAGATATGCATTCATGACCTATAGCTTACACGTTTACCATATGTTTGACGAAATTTTTAATGTGTATTATGCAGTCAAGGGCAATTTATTGCTTCAGGTTTGAATTTTTAGAATTGTTCTCATGTTAATTATGATTCTAGAAAGTTACAGGAAGTTCTGGGAAGTGGACTGGAGACTAGCTTGGGAAAGTTTCTTATAGATCTCAGAACCCCTGGCACTGAACTAGGAAATTTAGGTCATAACTACATGGAAGCAGGATTATGGGTGCGGTTATATGCTCATAACTACATGCATTTTTTGTTGTAAGTTTGGCTAGGGGTTAAGCTTGTGAGAAAGCAGTTCTAGCTCAGGATCTGGTCATTAGAGGTTGTGGACTGACTTCTGGGAGATCTAGTGCTCCTGAGGGATGTTTTTAAGTTGTTGGTGTGTTGGTCCCACTTCCATAATTGGAACTTGGAGGTTGTGTCATGTCATAGTGACACTCATCTCATGTTTATCCTAGTGAGTTTATAAATTTGGGTAAATGTGGAAGGAGGCATTACAGGAAAGGAACTTTCAATGAAATTTGTTATAATGTGATAATCCCTCTCCATGAGAGAATATTTGGTTCCTCACCCCTTAGTTTTACAAATGAAACCATGCATTATTTAGAACAAATAGGGGGTTGGTATGTAGAATAAATTTTATATTTTACCACGATTTTGGGGTGTCTTTACCCTCCATATGCACTTCCTAGGTTTTCCCCGGACAAGCTTGTACTCAGGGAAGTAACCTACGAAACCGTATCCAAAATCTTGGCTAGAGACCTACAAGATTTAGAAAAGAAAATTTGGTCCTCTTTCCTGATTCACATTGGCCTTTACACATTATCTAATGTACACCATGCATTATCATTTATTGAATTCAAAAGGCATGATCCCTTGAAAGGTCACATATAAACATTATTTTCTAATAGGTATAAAGAAATATGTTCATGAATAATTACCTTCTGATGATATTTTTATTAGGTTCAAATCCTATCATGAAGTTTTGCAAAAAATACAAAAGCTCCCTGATAATACAAAAGTTAATTTTCTCACATTTCATAAGACAAGGAGGTGAGGCCTCCCATCAGTCCTATAAGAAATAAGTGAAGAATAGGTTCTAGAAGATCCTATAATTTCTACCTAACCCTATGGTATCCAAGCAATAATATCTCAAATAGGGCCAACACCACAAGGTCAAAAAAAGACAAGAAAGGCTCCACAACAGTAAGCAAAGACATCTTTTGTAGCTAAGAGAGGAGCTCAAATAGCGCAAACAACAATTGATCTATCTCTAATAATTGATATCTTATCAAATGAGTTGTTGAAAGAGAATATCACACAACAAGGAAGAAAAGTGATTGAGGAAAATAAATTGCAAGATTAATAAGCCTTGTCTGAATAGGTTCAGGTAGGGAAGAACACATAGGTAGAAGTATAGAGAAAATCATAGACCCCCTTGAATGTCATTCAAATGGAACTAGAACATGTATCACTTATGCAAAAATTTACAATTAATAGGTTTATTCTTCCACAAAAGTAAAAGAAACAATAGAATTAACCAATATGGTAGCATCTAGAGTCATATACAAGACTCCTATATCCACTCTTCCTAGGGTTTCAACACTAACTATTATTCATGTACATTCTTTATCACCTATTCAATAGGAGGACATTCCTCCAATTCATTATATTTTAGTGTGAAAAAGAGAGCCATCATAAAGGGAATAACTAAAAGAGAGAGCTTCAATAGAAATTTGAGTTGCTAGTATAATAAACAATACTATGGAATGCCTCTAAATACAATTATGAGGAATTAGTATAAGAGTTGGAAAATTCCCTGGGAGAATTTTCTTCCGCTAACATTTGATAAATTGACAATTTGAATGAAATCACAAAATAAAGGGACATGATAGAATATCTCAATTAAAGGAGAAATTGAAGAAACATTAAACACATTTTGAAGAACAAATTGGAATCAAGGTCTCAGAAGCACAAAA
>APFE030333047.1:0-20718 GCA_000404065.3 Pinus taeda
AGACTGTGATAGCCAAAGTGCAATTTTCTTGGCAAAGAACCCTACATATCATTCAAAGACAAAGCACATTGATGTTCAATATCACTTTGTGAGGGATATGATAGAAGATGAAAAGGTGTTGCTGGTAAAGGTGGACACTTTGAAGAATACTGCAACTGCATTGACAAAATCTGTGAGCTCTAAGAAGTTCTCTTGGTGTAGAGAAACAATGGGCTTTGCAGGGCTGGATAAATGACTAAGCTTTCTTGTGGCCCCCTGTGGAAAGAAAACAACAAGTGGGAGAATGTTGGGTTGTGTTATATTCTTTCCACAACTAGCCCACGTAGTTAACTAAGGGGTTACAGGGGGGGTGGAGCCCCCCCCCTTTTGTTGCACCGATTGTGTAGTGGGGGGGTCACAGGGGGTTTGAGGGGTGCAAGTAACCCCACCCTATGGGGTCCGGGTCATCGCCTTGGAAAATTTTGGTTTTGGAACCTATGTTAGGTTGGGTGGACCCACCTATCGTTTTGTGCATAATTTTCGCACATGTTTTTGGACGCGATAGTTTTCGGTCCATGGTATTGGATGCTTCAGCATGTATAAATATGTATTCTAACATTGAAAGGAACATAATGAAAAATCAAGTTGGTAGTCCCAGTTTTGAGATCCAGGGGAAAATCTCTGCGTATATGTGTTTTATGTGTCATGCTCTTGCATTGTTTATTTTCTGTGTTTTAGAATTCATATGTAGGTAAATTCTATACGGGGTTAAAACCTACATTGGAGATTGTTGGACATTAGATAAACCAACTCTCCCTATGTGTTTCGTGACATGGACTAACCACCTCTCGTGGATCCTTATCTCTGACGATGCGATCATTGATTAACACCTGCGGGTTTTGGTCTAACGGTAATCGTGATTCCCAACAAGTGGTATCAGAGCATAGGTCAAGAGTTCGATTCACACCAGACTCACGTTGGAGGGGAGATTGTTGGACATTGGATAAACCAACTCTCCCTGTGTGTTTCGTGACATGGACTAACTGCCTCTCATGGATCCTTATCTTTGGTGATTCAATCGTTGATTAACACCTACGGGTTTTGGTCTAACGGCAATCATGATTCCCAACAAGTATTATTATAATTGATAAAGATGATATATTGAATATAATTATTTATAGCATTTTGTTTTCTCATTTAAAATATTTTAGCTACAATTTAGAGAAAATATGGTCTTTGTTGAGAAATGGCAACAAGAATTTCGAGTTTAATTTTTCCTTGAATTAAACTGTGAATTAAAATATAACTCTATTCTCATAGCAACTTGTAAATAGTTAATTAAGTTTAATTAACTTAATTAGCTTAGGAATTTCAAGTCGAAAGTCTTTATGAAGTCATGTATATGTTCTCCCTATATTATAGGGGTCCAGGATGAGTTAAGTATGAGTTCTAATTAGTTAACTCAGTTTACTGAGTTAAGTCCAGTTAAATTAGTTCCAAAATGTTTGAGGAACTAATAATGAGTTAACAGTTAGTCGGTGCACTAATGCATTAACTATTTCTACTCTAGTTAACTGAATATTCCCTCATCAAAAACCCATGCATGTCGATTTTGAGAAAGACCCAGTTGACACTAGAGTGTAGGGACAATGTACTATTTGTTGTAGAATTTTCTACGTTATATAGATGGTGCGTGCAATCAGGAAATAAACCTAGAAGGAATTACATATTTTTGGATGCACTAGTTTTCCTTTAAGATGGGCTAATCAACCATAGGAATTGTGCAAGGAAATAGGGACTTGGAGAGTAGAAGAATTTGCTAAGTGTTGGCCAAGAGTTTTCTTGTGAGTTGGAGATTGATTTTACTAAGTGTTGGGATTGTTCTTTTGAGAAAAATAATTGTAGTCTCATCTTGAGTTTCTGATATATGCAATATAGATAGTGGGGTTTTGAGATGTGGCTATCCCCGAATATTTATTGTGTTATGTGTATTTGATTCTCTTCATCTTGTCGATTATTGTTTTTCTCAACCTTGATGTGCTTCCACTGTAAAGAGTAGAAGTAGATTCTTGTCTCTTGTTTTAGTAGATTGCATGAGTTTGTGAATCTACAAGAAATATACATGCTGTCGAAGCTGAGAACAGTATACTAGAGGATATTTTGAAGTTTTTGAGTTCAGGGTTATAAGTGAAATTCAAATTTGCATTTCATACTTCAGGATCAACAGATGGTGTTCTATGATTTGCGGCTCGAGTATGCCTTAGAAGGAAGCTTGAATTTTATAGCCTATAGGGACAAGATGGAGGAAATGCTAGAAGATAATGGCTTGAAGGAATTTATTGATCAAGAAGTGCCCAAGCTAGCAGCATTGGATGCAGAGAACTTGGCCAAATGGAAGAAGTGTGTGGCGAAGGAAAGGCACATAATCCTTGAGGGATTTCGAGACCACATTGTTTCAAGTCTCCATGGAAAGGAAAATCCACATGCTATGTGGAAAACATTGATGGATTTGTATCTAAACAATAGTGGCCAAAGGAAATTCGTACTAAAGGACAAACTTCAAAAAAGAAAAATGGAGAAAGGTGAGACTATTTCCAAATCCATGGCCAAGTTCACTCAATGTTGTGATGAACTTGGAAGTGTTGGAATCATGGTTTCCGAGGAGGATATGGTGAGTCTTTCTCTTCTAGGACTCCCAAAGAGTTGGCATAGTTATCAGGACTCTATCAATGGTCAGGCGAAACTTTCAAATTGGGAATGACTATGGTCGAATTTGATGTAGGAGGAGATTAAGAGGAACACTAGGGATGGCTTTTCATCAAATATTGATGATGAAGAGAAATATTTATTAGAGATTAAGGCAAGGAAGGGGAAAGGGAATTCTTCCCATTCCAAATTATATTCTTATCATGGAGGTAAGAAGAAAGATATGACGAAAGTTAAATGCTTTCATTTCCATAAGATGGGACATTTTTCTACAAATTTTCCACCCAAGAAGTCCAAGGCGAAGTCCTCAGGAGGAGCGGCAGGTGAGGCTTTCAACTGTCAATTCGAATTGGAATTTTCCTCCCTCATTGCATGCATGGTGTTATCAATGTTGGGAAGTGTATGGTACTTAGACAGTGGAGCTTCATTCCACATGACTGACGATAAAGAGTTATTCAATGACTTAGAGGAGAAATATCTCCATATGCATATCAAGATGGGTGACAACGGGAAGTATAGTGTTACTGGATTGGGCTCGATTGATTTTCAAAGGGAGCATGGGGCTCAACTCACCTTGAAGAACGTTAGGTACGTACTCGAGCTAAAGAAGAACTTGGTATCCGTTTCCATGCTTGAGGATAAAGGCTATGATGTGATCTTCTTGAAAGGAAAGGTGTTCCTTCGACACATAGCCACGGGTTAAGGAAAGAAAATAGGGATTCGTGTAAAGAATCTCTATAAGTTGGAGGTAGAGGAGTGTGCTACTTTGAGTTCAAAAGCAGAAAAGATGTAGAGCTGAGAAGTTGATGAGTTCTAGCACATGCAATTGGGCCACTTGCATAATGGGGCTTTGAAGATATTGCAACATATCTCTACCAGTCTTCTCAAAGGTATGCTTGAGAAAGTTAATACATGCAAGGGGTGTACTTTCGGAAAATACATTAAGTCTTCCTTTGGAGACAGAGATAGTCGAGTAGAGTCTATTCTAGAGAGAGTCCATTCAGATGTGTATGGACAATTCGCAACAACATCCATGGCCAAACACATGTGTTATGTTATATTTATTGATGACTATTCTCGTAAATGATGAATATTTTTCATGCAAAAAAAGGATCAAACTTTCACAAAGTTTTGTGAGTTCAAAGAATTGGTGGAGAAAGAGTCAGGAAAGAAGGATAAAGCTCTATGGAGTGATAATGGTGGTGATTATGTCTCAAATGAGTTTAATAACTTTTGTGCAGTGAAAGGGATTAAATGAGAGTTAATGGTACCCCATAACCCTCAGTAGAATGGGGTGGCCGAGAGGAAGAATAGAAGCATAGTAGGGGAAGTGAGGGAAATGTTGCATGATCAGGGCCTACCACTACACTTGTGGGTTGAGCCATGCAACATAGCATTTTATGTTTAGAACTGTAGCCCACATCAGATACTTGAGATGAAGACAACAGAGGAGGCTTATTCCAATAAGAGGCTAGATGTTGGTCACTTCAGGATTTTTGGGTCATTGATATAATTCCATGTGACCAAATATGCACAAAAGAAGCTTGACCCAAAAATAGAGTTGAGGATATTTTTGGTGTATTTTTGGGGTACACTGATACACCTCACAACTATCAGGTGTACATGCCCACCAGTTAGATGATAGTGGTTTGGAGGGATATCAAATTCGATGCGGAGAAGACCATGCGAGTTTCCCTTGAGAGGGAGCTTGAGCTACATGCAAATGAGGAGATTTTAGCTCCTAAGGTTGAGGAGCCTCATATTTATGTGGAGCAGCCACATGCAGAGGTTCCGGGAGTGGAGAAATCCACTTAGACAAATTCTTCCAGAGAGGGAAGAAAGTGCACTAGAGAGGGTGACAGATTTTTGGATGATGCACAGGAGAATGTGGGAGCACCCACTTCTTAGTGCAGACATAGGAGGTAGCCTGAGAGGTACACTGGATACATGGCTCTTATGGGTGCATGTGTTGTGACAGAGCCATCTTCCTTTATGAAAGCAGTGCATCAACCGATTTGGGTTGATGCGATGGTGGAGAAGTATGACTCCACAGTTCGAAATAGTGTTTGCGATGTGGTCCCAAGACCAAAGGAAAAGTCAATAGTGAGCTCCTATTAGCTTTACAACGTAAAGAAATCTACAGATGGTAGTGTGGAGAAGCATGAGGCTAGATTTGTGGCTTGTGGCTTTTCATAGGTAGAGGGGATTGACTATGATGAGACCTTTGCTCCTGTTGGAAGGTACTCGTCAATCAAATCTATATTAGCACTATTAGCACATATGGGTTGGAGGATCCATCATATGGATGTGAAGATGACCTTCCTCAATGGCATGATTGAGGAATAGGTGTACACAGAGAAATCCGAAGTTTTTGAAACCTTTGACCATGAGTTGCATGTGTGCTGACTCAAGAGAGTGTTGTATGGGTTGAAGCAAGCACCCCATGCTTGGTACACCAGGATAGATAGCTACTTCACTCGGTTGGTCTTCACAAAGAGTGAAGCAGATGCGAACCTGTACCACATAGTGGTGGAACGTAAGTTGTTGATCATTGTACTATATGTTGGTGATCTCATACTAACAGGTGATGAGAAGATGATTAAATCTTGCAAGGAGGATCTTGCAAGAGAGTTTGAGATGAAGGATATGGGGCTCATGCATTACTTTCTTAGCATGGAGGTATGTGAGAGAGATGGGGAGTTTTTTGTATCTCGAGGCAAGTATGCCAATGACATACTCAGGAGATTCCACATGGAGAGCAGTAAACCCATGGAGACTCCTCTAGTTGGTAACTAGAGGAAGGAGGATGCTACTACAGGGGAAGTAGTGGAAGCTATTGTTTACAGACAGCTTGTGGGTTCACTCATGTACTTGGTGAACACACGACTGAATATGTGCTATGCAGTTAACCATCGTATTCGAGCGATGGTTAGGCCTACCAAGATGTATTGGAGGGTGACAAAGCATGTGTTGAGATACCTCAGGGGAACTATTTAGTTTGGGTTATGGTACAAAAAAACAGAGGGAGTGAAGATTCAAGGCTTCATCGATGCAGATTGGGAAGGGAGTCCATCTAACAAGAAGAGCACATCAGGAGGGATCTTTAGTATTGGGTCAATGACAGTTTCTTGGTACAATAGGAAACAAAGATCGGTTGCACTCAGTTCAGCAGAGTCAAAGTACATGGTTGCAAGTCAATAAGCATGTGAGGTTATCTAGATGAGGAAGATCTTGGTTGGTTTGTTCGATTAGGAGATGGATCCTTCTGTGATTTACTACGATAATCAGAGTTGTATCAAACTCTCTGAAAATCCAGCTTTTCATGATCGGTCCAAGCATATTCATATGCGATATCAACATCTCAGAAACTGTGTATTGAGGTGAATCATGTTGTTAGATTACATTCCCATTGAGGAGAGAGATGTTGACATCTTGACAAAGGAATTGTGAAGATGTAAATTCGAGTTTTACAGAGACATGATTGGACAACTAATACTTTTGTTGAGAGGGAGTGTTGAGAAATGGCAATCAGAAATTCAAGTTTAATTTGTCCTTGAATTAAACTGTGAATTAAAATCAAATTCTATTCTCATAACAACTTACAAATAGTTAATTAAGTTTAATTAACTTAATTAGCTTAGAAATTTCGAGTTGAAATTCTTTTTGAAGTCATGTATATGTTCCCCCTATATTATAGGGGTCCGGGACAAGTTAAGTATGAGTTGTAATTAGTTAACTTAGTTTACTAAGTTAAGTCCAATTAAATTAGTTCCAAACTATTTGAGGAACTAATAGTTAGTTAACGGTTAGTTGGTGTACTAATGCATTAACTAGTGCTACTCTAGTTAACTGAAGATTCCCTCATCAGAAAATCATGCATGTCGATTCTAAGAAAGACCCAGTTGAGACTAGAGTGCAGGGGCAGTGTATTATTTGTTGTAGAATTTTCTAAGTTGTACAGATGGTGCATGCAATTAGGAATTGAATCTAGAAGGGATTTCGTAATTTTGGATGCACTCATTTCCCTTTAAGATGGGCTAATCAACCATAGGAATTGCGCAAGGAAATAGGGACTTGTAGAGCAGGAGAATTGGTTAAGTGTTGGCCAAGAGTTTTCTTGTGAGTTGGAGATTGATTTTACTGAGCATTGGGATTATTCTTGTGAGAACAAGCATTATAATCTCATCTTGATTTTCTTATATATGAAATACACATAGTGGGGTTTTGAGTTGTGGCTTTCCCCGAATATTTATTGTGTTATGTGTATTTGGTTCTCTTCCTCTTGTCGATTATTGTTTTTCTTGATCTTTATGTGCTTCTGATGTAAAGAATAGAAGTAGATTCTTGTCTCTTTCTTTAGTACATTGCATGAGCTTGTGAATCTACAGGAAAATCTACAATCTTCTAGTGTGAATCTTGATAAAACTTTAATGTCACATATTGATTCAATGGGTGTAATTAGATTGACATCTATGTGATTTATGATAAGGTGTGGTTTATAACAAGAGCTATGACAACAGTAGTCCCTGCCATGAAATGCTAAAAGAAAATTTATTTGATAAAAATCATTCCTATATTTCGAAAAGATGTAGCAAGCACAATCACAGATAGGATGGTGTGTTTTTTTTTATTGCATAATCATTAATTTATGCATAAGGGATGGAAAAAATCTTGGAGAATCCCACCATGCCTTATTTACAAATAACCAAAAAAGCAAAAAGTTTCCTTACTCTTTGGATGTCGTGCTATATAATTTTAACAATATTCAAAGATGAAAAAGGATATATTAAAGTGATTGTCAAAAACATTTTCAATGTAATATGCTTAATAGTGATTGTTGAAAACATCTTCAATGTAATATACTTAATAGTAATTGGATTTTAGTATAAGCTGTCTTGCAAATCATGTTTGTGCCATGAAACTTGAGGAAATCATATTGTGTTAGTTTGTGAGATAGGTGCCCATGAATTCCAAATGCAAGTACCAATGCCTTATGACCACCTCCTCTACGTTCCATTGCAATCACACTATTAGTGTCATCCAACGACTGCATGAATACAAGTAGCCATCTACAGATCTTTATAAGAGTATAAATCGTTTTATTCATTACATTTATTTATTTACAGTGTTATTTGTCCTTTTTCATTCTTAAGTATGCATAATTTTTTAAATATCAAATTATAATTAAGTAAAATGTTAAAAAATTTACTATCTATCAAATCTTTTACAATTATATATATATATCTATATATATAATATATATATATATATATATATATATATATATAATATATTAATATATATATATATATATATATATATATAATGTCATTTAATATAATTTTCATTGTTGTATTTTAATGATTATTGAAAAATATATAATTTAATTAAATTAATAATAAAAAATGTATTTCTAAAATAATTAAAATAACAATTGCAACATTAATATTTTATAGAAAATTTTATAAACCTCCCACTATAAAAAGTGTTACAGAAGAGTTTCTAAAACTGAAGACAAATAAATAATTACGCCGTAAGGCGTTCCCTCTGAGATCAACTATCCTAGATGCCTCGGTGTCATAATTTGTACCGTTGGATATTTTGTTAAACGATTAAATTAAGATCATCCGTTGATTTGAATACCATAACGGTTGCATACAAACTACTTTCCCTGGGGATTCAAACGATGCGTGCTTTGGATAAATGTGTTTATTTGCGGTGCGTGCTTTGGATAGCTAATTGGTTGCTCTCCCACAATCTTGATATGGCTACTGTCCACCTAGCACATGCAGTCAGAGGTTCAACAGACCATTCAGGCACCTATGTCACAGGTGGACCTAACGATTGCTACGCACACTGGGCTCAGTTCAATTTCTTGTTTTATTTTAGGTTTCTAGCATGTATTGTTGCTTTGTGTTTCTTTTAGGCCAGTTTGTTAATATACCTGTAGCCTGAAGCGGCTTGCCTGGAACTTTAGTGGATATGGCTGCTGTCCACCTAGCACATGTAGTCAGAGCTTCAGCAGACCATTCAGGCACCTATGTCACAGGTGGACCTAACGATTGCTACGCTCACTGGGCTCAGTTCAATTTCTTGTTTTATTTTAGGTTTCTAGCATGTATTGTTGCTTTGTGTTTCCTTTAGGCCAGTTTGTTAGTATACCTGCATATCAGCAGTTAGATGTTTTTGGAACAATGAATGTAAGTATCTTTTGGATGGAATATGTGCACAGGAAGAACTAGAGGCAACACTTCTATTCCTACCTTACCTTTGGTAAATCTAGCTGCACGGTTTGGCCGCAGCCTTTTTAATATAAACCTTTAAATGTTACTATGAAAAACATGAGTTTTTGATTCTATTTTGGTGTTGTTCATATATATGATAACCTGTTCTTCTTTGGCTTCATGGCAGGAATATTATGCAAATTACAGGCTTTCCATGGGAGACAGGAGCTTTTTGCGTACATTGTTTAAGGAAACTAGAAAGGGAACAGTGAAGAATAAAGAGCTCAAAAGTGATTCATTCCAAAGATTGATTCCTTCTCTGGGAGTCAGCATTGTTCTTTCTGGGTTATTTTTTTCTGATACAGCAAATGCAACCACTCTGTCGGATATGCATAATTTGGTGGGAGGAATCCATGGACTGATGCTTGCAGAATTGGATCCGTCAACAACAAAGATTGCGATAAATATATTAGGTCCTATGTTTGCTTCATTTAATATTCTGTTCATAGTGAGGATAGTAATGTCCTGGTACCCTCAACTGCCTATGGGAAAGTTTCCGTATGTAATAGCCTATGCTCCCACGGAGCCATTACTTAGTGCTACTCATAAGGCGATTCTTCCTATTGCTGGGGTTGATGTGTCTCCTATTGTCTGGTTTGCTATTTTCAGTTTCCTGAATGAAATTCTGCTAGGTCCACAAGGGCTTCTTGTTCTTATTTCTCAGCAGCAGCTTTAGTTACATCAGTTAAAACTAGATATCCACAAGTCCTACTTGAACATATTTTGTATTTGGACTGTAGGTCTTGGTTCCATCGATTGTCTAAAATCACAATACCAAATTTTTAAAGACCAATTGTTGGCTTGAAGGGAGTTAAAAACTGCAGTTAAATACCCCCGTGTTCATTCCTTGGGTTCAAACTTCAGGCAATATCACCTGGTTTCATGGCATGGATTTCCTAGGCCGTGCTATTAAAAAATTTTCAAAGAAGATTTTCTTTACATCGTCCTAAAGTTGATATGATATAGATTGATGCATGCCAGACATGCAGAGATACAAAAGAACCACGTTTTGGTAATTTTTTGGTATTGTGATTCTATAAAATAAATTCCCAAAGCAAGCAAAAATAGTTTCCCAAGCATACTTGCATAGGTAATTCCATTCCCGCAGGACGTAACAGTACTTGCATTCTGATGACCTGCTTTACGAAAGAAAGGCTTTGTCTATATATTATTTGCTTTGAGGTTTTTAGCTGGAATTTGGAATTTTTTTTAGGTGAAATTTTCAATTTTGTTGTTTAAGTGATTTTGATTGTACTAATTCAGCACCCTCAAAAACCTTTATGATATTCTGATTCAGCACCCTCAAAAACCTTTATGACATTCTGATTGTAAAAATGTGGAGAGTTCAGAATTTAAACTTGTAATTCTAACCCATTTGCAATTCTAACCCATTTGTCGATGAAAACCCTCAAAAACATATAATAGATAAACTATGGCGAAAAGAAATTGTCATTTCCATACCCCGTACCCTCTATAATGTTTTCATCCTTCCTGTAGCCGTACCCACACCTGCACCCAGACATCCGTGCAACATAGACTCCAAGTAAACACCGCTAAACCAATTTCGAAGAGTTACTGTTCCAGATAAGAAATAGGAAAGACTGAAATGAATAAGATATTTACGCCGTAAGGCGTTCCTCTGGGAAGAACTCCCCTCCAGTGCCACGCTGTACCTTCCTGCGCCATTGATTTCGTTGTTAGACGATGGAATTAATATTCACCGTTTGATTCGAAGTGTTCGATTCATTATCCCTCCCACGCATCGCATTTGGAATCTGGCCGTGGCATCGCATCTGGCATCTGGCAAGCATGCACTGCACTCCGAATCCTCCTCATGCTTTCATTTTCTCCTCCTCATGCTTTTGTATCATTGATTCGAAGTGTTCGATTCATTATCCCTCCCGCGCATCGCATCTGGCATCTGGCCGTGGCATCGCATCTGGCATCTGGCAAGCATGCGCTGCACTCTGAATCCTCCTCATGCTTTCATTTTCTCCTCCTCATGCTTTTGTATCGTTTGATATCCTCCTTCATGCTTTCATTTTCTAGCGTAAGGAGCCTCAAGGCACTCGAGATATTGACTACTCGCTGTTCGCCGGTTCGATTCCCAAACGAAATGCAGACCCTCCGCCGCTGAATTTCCGAGGATTTCAGCAACAAATTATCATGCAGCCGCCCTGTCAAAGGTACAACTTTTCTACACCTCGTTTGAGATCCAGTTTTGGGGTTCTGTTCTTTTGTTGTTGGGCTGAAATTGGGTTTACTCAGTGTTAGGTTATTCAGTGGTGTGGGCATATTCTCGGTTTTGTTAATTGAGATGCGAATCCTATCTAATTTCTGTAGAAATTATAATTTTCTTTTTCCTGGTGGTTCACGGCGTCTGCCACATTATCTGTGAATTTCAGGGTTTTTACAAATTTCATTATTATTTAAATGCAGGGTTTTGTTGTAACTGGGGTTCAATTTGGGCTGTAATTGATCTGGTGTTTATGTAAAATTGCAAGAGAGTAGGGTACAAGTCTAATCACTGCACCTGGAGGTGATAACAGTTTCTTCTGTCTCCATTTCAGGTACATTCATTCTTGTTGTTAGTACCTTGTCTGAGTATTCTATGCACAATTGCGTTGAGTAGAGGTTATTTAGTTATTGGACATGAATTCCTGCACTTAATTACGCCGTAAGGCGTCTTTCTTTGAAACCAACACCCCTGGTTGCTACGGTGTGCAATTGTCCACCCTCGATTCTCGATGTTAGATGATAGACCTATGTTCTACCGTCAGATTAATATATTCAGACTGCTACTAACTCAGAAAGCTACTACGCGGCAAAGATTGGTACCCTTTTTGTGGCTATCATCACCCGGGCCGCGTTCTTCGCACACAGATACGCCCCACTCACATTCACTGAAATGACCAAATCCTCGATAGTGACGTCTTCCATGGAAGAGAATAGCCCGCCCGAGATTCGCTGGTTGCTGAACACTATGTCGAGATGCCCGTGCTTCTCCTGCGCGAAGTCCAGCAGGGCGGAAACGTGCTGCTCATTTGAGACATTGCAGTGGAAAAAACTGGCGTTGGGAGTGATGTCTGCAATCACTACTTTCGCTCCATTATCCACTAACAACTTGGCACTCGCCTCTCCGATTCCGCTGGCGTCTCCTGCGATCACAGCAATCCTTCCCTGCAACCTGCAAACTACCAGCGCATTGATTAGAATGAATGTTACGAGTTGTAAAAAAAGATGCCGTGGAATGGGATTGGCATTAAATTGGTTGGAATGTGTGTTTTTATCATAAATTGTTATTATTTTAATTAAGTGTTTTTTACGTGAAAGAATGTTATGAGTTGTAAATAAAATGTTTTATAAATATCAATTTTATATTTAACCAAATATATTTAATTTTTTGCTTTAATTTATATATTTTATTTTCAAAATTTTCACATACAGATACAATAGCCACCTAACATATATACGTACTAGCTAGATTATATATCTAGCCTAGCTATATTGGAAAAAAAATAACAATTTTTTTTGTTGTTGAGGGTATTTATGTCACCCTTTAACACCTTGTATCGTTTGATATCCTCCTTCATGCTTTCATTTCCCAAGGTTACTTATGTTGACAAAAAGTTATCTTTATTTAACAAAAAGTTAAATTTGTTATGTTTGAAGGTATTTATCTATCTCCAAAGCTCTTTCTTCCTTTAACAACATTTATCCTTCCGTATACTCCTTCATGCGCTTGAATGGGATTGACATTAAATTGGTTGGGGTGTGTATTTTCTTTGTGTGTTTTATAATAGTTTTTCAGATTATCGATATAGCTCGAGTGCAAAATCCAAACAAAGAAATGTACCGAGGAATCTAACAAAAAGTTACCTTTGTTAGGTTTGAATGTGTTTATCTATCTCTAAAGCCCTTTCCCGCTTGAACAACTTGTATCCTTCCATATACTCCTTTATGCTTGCTTGAATGGGATTGGCATTAAATGGGCTGGGGTGTGTCTTTTTATGTGTTTTTATAATAGTTTTTGGTTGGGGTGTGTCTTTTTATGTGTTTTTATAATAGTTTTCCATATGATCGATACAGCTTGCAAGCAGGAACAAGTGCCCTGATCTTCCTGTGCCGCGTGCAAAACCCACAGAAAGAAATGCACTGAGAACCTGTTCTTCTTTGGCTTCATGGCAGGAATATTATGCAAATTACAGGCTTTCCATGGGAGACAGGAGCTTTTTCCGTACATTGTTTAAGGAAACTAGAAAGGGAACAGTGAAGAATAAAGAGCTCAAAAGTGATTCATTCCAAAGATTGATTCCTTCTCTGGGAGTCAGCATTGTTCTTTCTAGGTTATTTTTTTCTGATACAGCAAATGCAACCACTCTGTCGGATATGCATAATTTTGTGGGAGGCATCCATGGACTGATGCTTGCAGAATTGGATCCGTCAACAACAAAGATTGTGATAAATATATTAGGTCCTATGTTTGCTTCATTTAATATTCTGTTCATAGTGAGGATAGTAATGTCCTGGTACCCTCAACTGCCTGTGGGAAAGTTTCCATATGTAATAGCCTATGCTCCCACGGAGCCATTACTTAGTGCTACTCGTAAGGCGATTCCTCCTGTTGCTAGGGTTGATGTGTCTCCTGTTGTCTGGTTTGCTATTTTCAGTTTCCTGAATGAAATTCTGCTAGGTCCACAAGGGCTTCTTGTTCTTATTTCTCAGCAGCAGCTTTAGTTACATCAGTTAAAACTAGATATCCACAAGTCCTACTTGAACATATTTTGTATTTGGACTGTAAGTCTCAGTTCCATCGATTGTCTAAAATCACAATACCAAATTTTTAAAGACCAATTGTTGGCTTGAAGGGAGTTAAAAACTACAGTTAAATACCCCCGTGTTCATTCCTTGGGTTCAAACTTCAGGCAATATCACCTGGTTTCATGGCATGGATTTCCTAGGCCGTGCTATTAAAAACTTTTCAAAGAAGATTTTCTTTACATCGTCCTAAAGTTGATATGATATAGATTGATGCATGCCAGACATGCAGAGATACAAAAGAACCACGTTTTGGTAATTTTTTGGTATTGTGATTCTATAAAATAAATTCCCAAAGCAAGCAAAAATAGTTTCCCAAGCATACTTGCATAGGTAATTCCATTCCCGCAGGACGTAACAGTACTTGCATTCTGATGACCTGCTTTACGAAAGAAAGGCTTTGTCTATATATTATTTGCTTTGAGGTTTTTAGCTGGAATTTGGAATTTTTTTTAGGTGAAATTTTCAATTTTGTTGTTTAAGTGATTTTGATTGTACTAATTCAGCACCCTCAAAAACCTTTATGATATTCTGATTCAGCACCCTCAAAAACCTTTATGACATTCTGATTGTAAAAATGTGGAGAGTTCAGAATTTAAACTTGTAATTCTAACCCATTTGTAATTCTAACCCATTTGCCGATGAAAACCCTCAAAAACATATAATAGATAAACTATGGCGAAAAGAAATTGTCATTTCCATACCCCGTACCCTCTATAATGTTTTCATCGTTCCTGTAGCCGTACCCACACCTGCACCCAGACATCCGTGCAACATAGACTCCAAGTAAACACCGCTAAACCAATTTCGAAGAGTTATTGTTCCAGATAAGAAATAGGAAAGACTGAAATGAATAAGATATTTACACCGTAAGGCATTCCTCTGGGAAGAACTCCCCTCCAGTGCCACGCTGTACCTTCCTGCACCATTGATTTCGATGTTAGACGATGGAATTAATATTCACCGTTTGATTTGAAGTGTTCGATTCATTATCCCTCCCGCGCATCGCATCTGGAATCTGGCCGTGGCAACGCATCTGGCATCTGGCAAGCATGCACTGCACTCCAAATCCTCCTCATGCTTTCATTTTCTCCTCCTCATGCTTTTGTATCGTTGATTCGAAGTGTTCTTTCATTATCCCTCCCGCGCATCGCATCTGGCATCTGGCCGTGGCATCGCATCTGCCATCTGGAAAGCATGCGCTGCACTCCGAATCCTCCTCATGCTTTCATTTTCTCCTCCTCATGCTTTTGTATCGTTTGATATCCTCCTTCATGCTTTCATTTTCTAGCGTAAGGAGCCTCAAGGCACTCGAGATATTGACTACTCGTTGTTCGCCGGTTCGATTCCCAAACGAAATGCAGACCCTCCGCTGCTGAATTTCCGAGGATTTCAGCAACAAATTATCATGCAGCTGCCCTGTCAAAGGTACAACTTTTTTACACCTCGTTTGAGATCCAGTTTTGGGGTTCTGTTCTTTTATTGTTGGGCTGAAATTGGGTTTACTCAGTGTTAGGTTATTCAGTGGTGTGGGCATATTCTCGGTTTTGTTAATTGAGATGCGAATCCTATCTAATTTCTGTAGAAATTATAATTTTATTTTTCCTGGTGGTTCACGGCGTCTGGCACATTGTCTATGAATTTCAGGGTTTTTGCAAATTTCATTATTATTTAAATTCAGGGTTTTGTTGTAACTGGGGTTCAATTTGGGCTGTAATTGATCTGGTGTTTATGTTAAGTTGCAAGAGAGTAGGGTACAAGTCTAATCACTGCACCTGGAGGTGATAACAGTTTCTTCTGTCTCCATTTCAGGTACATTCATTCTTGTTGTTAGTACCTTGTCTGAGTATTCTATGCACAATTGCGTTGAGTAGAGGTTATTTAGTTATTGGACATGAATTCCTGCACTTAATTACGCCGTAAGGCATCTTTCTTTGAAACCAACACCCCTGGTTGCTACGGTGTGCAATTGTCCACCCTCGATTCTCGATGTTAGACGATAGACCTATGTTCTACCATCATATTAATATATTCAGACCGCTACTAACTCAGAAAGCTACTACGCGGCAAAGATTGATACCCTTTTTGTGGCTATCATCACCCGGGCCGCGTTCTTCGCACACAGATACGCCCCACTCACATTCACTAAAATGACCAAATCCTCGATAGTGACGTCTGCCATGGAAGAGAATAGCCCGCCCGGGATTCCTTGGTTGCTGAACACTATGTCGAGACGCCCGTTCTTCTCCTGCGTGAAGTCCAGCAGGACGGAAACGTGCTGCTCATTTGAGACATTGGAGTGGAAAAAACTGGCATTGGGAGCGATGTCTGCAATCACTACTTTCGCTCCATTATCCACTGACAACTTGGCACTCGCCTCTCCGATTCCGCTGGCGTCTCTTGCGATCACAGCAACCCTTCCCTGCAACCTGCAAACTACCAGTGCATTGATTAGAATGAATGTTACGAGTTGTAAAAAAAGATGCCATGGAATGGGATTGGCATTAAATTGGTTGGAATGTGTGTTTTTATCATAAATTGTTATTATTTTAATTAAGTGTTTTTTACGTGAAAGAATGTTATGAGTTGTAAATAAAATGTTTTATAAATATCAATTTTATATTTAACCAAATATATTTAATTTTTTGCTTTAATTTATATATTTTATTTTCAAAATTTTCACATACAGATACAATAGCCACCTAACATATATACGTACTAGCTAGATTATATATCTAGCCTAGCTATATTGGAAAAAAATAACAATTTTTTTTTGTTGAGGGTATTTATGTCACCCTTTAACACCTTGTATCGTTTGATATCCTCCTTCATGCTTTCATTTCCCAAGGTTACTTATGTTGACAAAAAGTTATCTTTATTTAACAAAAAGTTAAATTTGTTATGTTTGAAGGTATTTATCTATCTCCAAAGCTCTTTCTTCCTTTAACAACATTTATCCTTCCGTATACTCCTTCATGCGCTTGAATGGGATTGACATTAAATTGGTTGGGGTGTGTATTTTCTTTGTGTGTTTTATAATAGCTTTTCAGATTATCGATATAGCTCGGGTGCAAAATCCAAACAAAGAAATGTACCAAGGAATCTAACAAAAAGTTACCTTTGTTAGGTTTGAATGTGTTTATCTATCTCTAAAGCTCTTTCCCGCTTGAACAACTTGTATCCTTCCATATACTCCTTTATGCTTGCTTGAATGGGATTGGCATTAAATGGGCTGGGGTGTGTCTTTTTATGTGTTTTTATAATAGTTTTTGGTTGGGGTGTGTCTTTTTATGTGTTTTTATAATAGTTTTTCATATTATCGATACAGCTTGCAAGAAGGAACAAGTGCCCTGATCTTCCTGTGCCGCGTGCAAAACCCACATAAAGAAATGCACTGAGAAAGGCGTTTTTGATCAATGTCATCTAAATTTCTAAAAATTTCATTCTTCAAAATTATCCAGAAAAGTCATTCTTTTCTGACAAAAAAGCCAATGTTTTTCTGACAAAACCTTCTTCACTCTTCCTCTTCCTACTTAGGATTGAACTGACCAATTACTGAATTAATCTGAAGCCACTAATCATATATATATGATAGTACTGATCCTTCATATTTAAGCCGTAAGGCATTTCCCTCTGAAACCAGTTCCCCTCAGTGCACGCTTGTCATCATTTTTTGTTGCTACTAATTTTTATCTTCAATGATTCTTTATATCTCACAATGCTTCTCGAATTTATGCCTTACGGCGTTTCCTTTGCAACATCTGGTGCAAATGCTAGTTTTACCATTTGAAAACAATGAGATGCACATAATTATTAGGAAAAGTCAATTAATTCATTTATTCGGCTTGTAATACCAACAACATTCTGCTATCATTTCATGAATAATCCAGTTAAAATAAATATATAAATATTTATTTGTATTATATATATAATATTTATATTATGTACACATATTTATAATCAAAATATAAAGCGACTCGATAAATAAAAAAATAACGTGAATGAACTATATATATATGATATGATATGATGTAACACATATTTTATATTTATATTAAATATAAAACAAATCGATAAATCAAAAATAACGTGATTAGAGTTTAATGTTGGCGTTGGTTGTAGCAGAGTGCACTATTATGTATGCTTTAGAATGTAAATGAAATAAGTTAGTGTTTAATTAAAACAATCCAGTTAGCCATCGAAGTATAAGTGAAGAAAAGTACAGTGTTACGAAATCTTTGAAAAAATAAAAACAATAAATCTCTGAATCGCCTGCAAAATTTGTGTGTATCCATTCAAAAGCTCCAATAATTGCCTTTTAAATATTGTTTAGGAAATGGAATGTGATTGTGTGTTGAGATATATAATTTAATGAAAATAGACCGTTTATTGAATGATAAATAGGTTTAATATTTTAAGTTTAAATTCAGTTAGATTTTCGTTTATGACTATAGATTTATATGATCCAACTTTTATGTATTGTTATAGATTTATATAATCTATATTCTATCTATGTATTTATATACGTTGTAATTTTGTTTATGGATTTTGTACAATTGGAAATGGCCAAATTTGTCTGAGGACAAAAAAAATTGCCATCTTATTAAATTAAATAAATAAGTTGTTGGTTAATTAGGGTAATTAAATTAATTATATTGCTAGTCAATAGTAAGAAAAAATTGCCATCTTAAGAATGCATTGCATTTGGCAGGTATGCCGAATGCTCCCTGGTTTCTTAGGTATATAAAAATAACGACCAGCTAAGCACTCGGTAAGGTGCCATCTCAAGTGGTGAAGCGGTAGAGTACTATGTGGTAGCAAAGAAAAGGTGTGGGAGCGTGTGGTAACCGGAGAATTAAAATTAATATGGAACTCACACCATGCCATCAAAAAATTTAACAAAAAAAATTTGTTCAAAGCGTATTATAAAATCCATCAAAAAGTTTAACAAACAAATTTTGTTCAAAGCGTATTATAAAATATATGATATCTTACATTTAATATTAGAAGACTAAGGCTAAAATTACCACTAACATTGGTTTGATCATAAGAAATGTTAGTCTGAAACATTGGTTAAAACAAAAAAATGTCGCGAAACATGCAACTGCTAATAAGACTTCAAATTTCATTAACGGATAATCTCTCAAATAAATAGTATTTAAATTTTAAATTTAATTAATATTTGTTGAAACTTTGATTTAAAAGGTGGTGAGGCCTACATGAATAAACGATCAATAATGGGTCAACGATCCCAGCGATCGCCATAGCCCTTGCGCTGCTAAGGCAGGGACCAATAAGGTAAGATTAGAGTATAACTTTAATGTTAGCGAATGATTTGTTTTCTCGGCACCTGGTCGTTTGGCCGGGTGGTTGGGACGGTTTGCTTGTGGCCCCTCTATCTGGGTTCGATTTTGCAGATTTTGGTTTCAATACTGATGTACAGATGATGTATATATTATATATTGTATTTTCTCCATTGAAAAACTAATGAATTATTTTTTATTATTAATTAGGGTTTCTATTTTTATTTTTAATCATTCTTACTATTATTAAATTTTATTATAAGTAATGATTTGACCTTTTGCTGAGTTGCCTGTGCGCAAAGATGTTGGTTTCAATACTGATGTACAGATGATGTATCTATTGTATCTTCCCCCTTGAAAAACTAATGATTTATTTTTTATTATTAATTAGGGTTTCTATTTTTATTTTTAATCATTCTTACTATTATTAAATTTTATTATAAGTAATGACCTGACCGGGGTTTCTATTTTTATTTTTAATCATTCTTACTATTATTAAATTTTATTATAAGTAATGACCTGACCGTTCGCTGAGTTGCGTGCGTATATTGTATCTTCCCCGTTGAAAAACGAATGATTTATTTTTTATTTTTTTCACTTACTGGTTCACGGATACCTGGGTCAATGGGTAGCCGCTACGTCCAGGGCTTCTTAACAGTCAGTAGGCAGCCGCTACGTCCAAGCTTTTTTAACACGGGTTTTTTAACAGTCAGTAGGTAGCCGCTATGTGCTACGTTACGTCCAAGCTTTTTTAACACGGGTTTTTTAACAGTCAGTAGGTAGCCGCTATGTGCTACGTCATAGTTCCGCTATGTGCTATGTCCAGGGTTTTTTAACACTGAGTGGTCAGTGGGTAGCCGCTACGTCCAGGGCTTTTTAACAGTCAGTAGGTAGCTGCTACGTCCAAGCTTTTTTAACACGGGTTTTTTAACAGTCAGTAGGTAGCCGCTACGTGCTACATCATAGTTCCGCTACGTGCTATGTCCAGGGTTTTTTAACACTGAGTGGACGCCACCCGAAGAGCATCAACACCCCTCGACCTATTCACTGACCTAACCAAGAGCTTTCGGGATTCGACCCTGTGACCTCCCATTGGTGAGGCACTTGATTTGACTGATTGAACTAACTCTTGGGGCTTTTTATTTTTTATTATTAATTAGGGTTTCTATTTTTATTTTTAATCATTCTTACTATTATTAAATTTTATTATAAGTAATGACTTGACCGTTTGCTGAGTTGTGTGCGTGCAACAGATGTTGATTTCAGTACTGATGTACAGATGATGTATCTATTGTATCTTCCCCTTGAAAAACTAATAATTTATTTTTTATTATTAATTAGGGATTCTATTTTTATTTTTAATCATTCTTACTATTATTAAATTTTATTATAAGTAATGACTTGACCATTCGGTGAGTTGCGAGTTGCATGCCCACAACAAATGTTGGTTTCAATACTGATGTACAGATGATGTATATATTGTATCTTCCCCCTTGAAAAACGAATGATTTATTTTTTATTATTAATTAGAATTTCCATTTTTATTTTTAATCATTCTTACTATTATTAAATTTTATTATAAGTAATAACTTGTTGAGTTGCCTGCGCGCAACAGATGTTGGTTTCAA